>VYZR01128166.1:4538-18934 GCA_013400675.1 Oxylabes madagascariensis
CTCCATCTTCTGTCTCTGATTTGGAAAAGTTTCTTAGTTGCTCACACTGGTCTCTGCATTACCCTGCCATCCTCACACCTTTCTCCCCACTCCCTAATTCTCTTCCTTTATTTATCTCGTAATAATTAAGCCTTCCCTGCTTCTTCAAAACCAGAGTAAAGATGAATCTATAAACCTCTGTTGATAATTTCAAATCAGTTTCTTGATTTTTAGATGAAAACTGGGTTCTAGCACTTGCTCCTCTTAAACGTGACAAAATAGAGAAATAATGTATTAAATATTTTAGGGAGAAATTAAAAAAGGAAGAGATAAATATACAATATCTTGACTCTCCCAATTTAATTATTTTCTTTTTTTGGTCAAATAATGCTTAATAGATCTTCCTAGAGTTAACTTTTTAGCTGGTTAATATTGAGGCTGTTTACATCAATAACTTACTGCTATGTAAAGTAACAAATTTGCAAAAGGTTCAGGACAATGATCTTCTGGCAGTTTTCAAATCAATAGGAATAAATGAAGCATTTTCATTGAAATTACATTTCACTCAGGAATAATTTTGTGAAAATAGGCTACTACAATTAAAAGTAACTTGGATTGGTGATGATCCATTCCACAAAATCTTTCCCCAAAAGAGAATGGACAAAAATGTCTCTCCCCAATAAAAATACATCCTCAAAAAAAGATCTTTCTGTTTGTGCTTGTTCATTTGAACAGAGAGAAAAATCAATTTGATGTTAAAGCTTTTCTGTTTACAAAAAAAGTCTCCCCTCAACACAATCAAGTTAACTAATGGCAAAGCTATTTTTCTGCCAAGAGGCTGCATCATTAAACTGGGAATTAGACAAATGAGATCCTAATGCATTTTAATAAAAACAATATATTTCTCCCTTCACTCTAAACCCCTGTAGTCTTGCATATTTTTTGTACTTATGCCACTGGCTATGTGGAGCTCAGTTATAATTGCTCACCTTATAACTCCTTCTGACACTTATACCTAGAGCAGATTGCATTACAAGGATGTAGATGTATTCTGATTGCATGGAATATTTTTTAGTTATTCTAGAAATGTTTTCAGGAGAAATTAAGGTAGTTTTGAAAGGCTTTTCAACCACTGAAAATGTGAATCTGTAATGGATTTTATGCATATTATGCGTATCTTGCTATTCTGCATTGTTCCATGAAAAATGTGCATTTTGGAAAGAAATGGCAATATGTATGAATAGCATTTATCTATGCAACAGTTCTGTTCCTTGGGCATACATATTCTTTCGTGAGTAAAACTAAATGTTGTGACTTTTATTTCTTTTACTTGCAGCTAATGTTCCAGAAAACTCCCCCATGAATGTGGAGCCAGATTCTTGTCTCATCCCTGCACTGCTGGTTTAAGCCATTTCACTGAATTCAGCATTCAGGATCCTTCCTGACAATGCAGTAGCCCAGGACTGCTTGCATGCCTTTGGGCCCTGAGTTGGGTTTGATGCCCACCAGTGAGAGGCTGTGAAAGATAGGAAAACTGGCAAAAGGGGAGCTCTCTCATCTTGCAAGTCATGTTTAATTTGTGAATCATGTTTAGACATGAATATCTTGTACATAAATCTTATATCATTTTTTAGTTTTTCCATCTGCATGAGAGGTGCTCAGCCATGCTTCCTAACTCTACAAACCTATGTTCATCATCTCTTTCACCTGTCTAAAATTTCTTCCCATTTGTCTACTATTGCTTATGGAAATCAATTGTCTAATATCCCTGCTGGATTTTTGGCTTCCCTGTTTCATGTGGTTTGTTGTTTCTTTTTCTCCCCTAATATGCATGGCTCCTGTAAACTCATTGGGATTTGTTTCCTTCTGTAACTTTACTAATGTTTCATGCAGGAGATCAGAAAGTTTCAAGTAGCAAACAAGTTCACATGTTGGCAGAGTAATCACAGAATCATCAAGGTTGGGAGAGACCTTCATGATCACCTAGTCTAACATGGGTCCTCAACACTGTTCGAGAAATGCTAGAAATTTTTTTTAAGTGGGAGAAAGGATTTAAAAAGCTGCTCCTTAGTGTGAAGTGAGCAAATATTGTGCTGGGGAAGCTTTGGCACTGCTATTTCCCATTTCTAGTTCATGGTTTTCACCTTCAGAGTGCTTTAAACAAAATTGATCAAACACACTGTGGTTCCTTGTTCTGTACTTTTCCCTACTGTACCCACTGCAGGCAGTCCTCCAGTGGAATCCATCAGCTCCTGGCTGTCAGAGCATTTCTCCAGGCTATGGTGAGGTGTATATGTGTGGCCTGGTGTTCCTCTCCTCAGCAGTCTTGCTCTTTTCTGGTGGTTGCCCTGAGGGAAAACATTGAGATGGTGCCTTCCAAAAACCCTGCTCCTCTCCAGCCGGGAGCACTCAGTGAAAGAAGGAAGCCTCAGCTGTGTGTGGAGGATGGCGCTCCTCATTATAATATGGCCAAAGTTTGGGCCATAAAGGTAAGCAAATTGTGCCAGTGGAGAGCATGGTGAGTATATGGATGGGTCCTGGTGTCTGGCTTGGTCATGAGTAGAAGGATAATGAATGTGGTACTGCTCTTCTAAATGCTTGTCTGAGCTTCCCATTTTTAAATTTTTTAGTTTACTCTCTAAGGTAAGAAGAGCAGGCTGAGCAGAACTGGAAGGAAAAACAGAACCCCAACACAGTCCTTGTGGTCCTTCCAGTGGTACTCATAGATTTGAGTTCATTTACATTACTGGTAGGGAAGGGAATGTATGGAGTTCAGCGAAGAGAAATATTTTCCTTTGTGCATTCAAAGACAAACCCCAAGGATCAAATGTGTGCTCAAACCACTGCCTGTCAGTTTGATGAAAACTCTGAGCAGAGCCAGCACAGTGCCCAGGCATCCTGCACATGTGCAGGCAAAAAGCAAATGCCAACTTTAAACCTTTCCCGACTTTACCCCACTCATAGGGCTGGTGGTGTTCAAAACCAACCTCAGACTTCAGGTGATCTTGCCTAGGGGCTGCTCACTCTTTTCTTACTCCTCCAGACAACAAATGCTGCAGAATTGGTTACATCACTGCTAAAAAATAGGTGAGCCTTCGTGTGTACCAATATCCTACTAGATATCATCAGGCAGACAGACTGTTGTGCTTTGTAGTTTCTGTGATTTTTCAGAATCTTTGTTACCTTACTCTTGAAAGCTGCTGAGTTGTATAAAATATAACAATGTGCTCTGCAGAGCAAATTGTAGAAATCCTGTCTCTTCTTACACTGAGTCAGAGGTGAAGCTCTAGACTTGCTTTGTCTGTCATGCTTCATCTGTCACAAAAGGAACAAAAAAATGTTTCATGGTCTTGATTAAAACCAAATATAAGCATGGAAATTTCCCACTAATTATCATCAATGTCAAATAATTTTCTCCTATGCAGTAGTTATATTTCTTTATTATGCATGTTTATTGAGGTCTTCTGGCCAGTGCTTATGATCAATACCCGTTAAGGAAGAGGATGTAGAAAATTCAGGGTCTGACCAGCAAAGCCCAGTCAGAAGCACAGCAGTTAAGTACAGACTGAGAAATAAAACATGGTGGTATTGTGAGTTTTGTCATCCTGTCCTAGGTTCTCAGACACAAAACTCTCTTGAGTGTCTGAAGGTCTTTTATGTTGTGAAATAGTGTAAGTCTATAAAATTGGTATAGTTCTTTGGATAGTGTTGTAATTCCTATTTCACTTGCTGTCCTCTGGTGCAGCTCTGAACATGAGTCTCCCTGATCCATTCCTAGTCTTTACCTATGGACAGTCTTGCCTGCTCTGTGCTACTGCATGTCCATTGATTCCTTTTTCTGTAAAAAAAAGTTTCATTTTCTAGAGTTGCATGGTTAAGTGAGATTCTCAGGCTTTGTTTAGAAAGTTCCTGATTTCTTTTAGTGGTAAGAGAGGATTTTGAAATGTGATCTTTAAGGGCTCAAAGGCTGAAAGTAGGAATGTCAGAGGTATTACATTTAAATGTTATGCCTTCTGATATCTGATGTGGCTTTTCATGGCTTGAAGAAGGCATTACAGTCCTAAAGCTCCTGACACAGTTCCCTTATGATGAAAAGGCAATAATTTTGCTACTTTAGCAAAAAAGCTTGGCACTTAAGCACCTGAATCTGCATTTTTAGTGTAAAATGGGTGTGTGCTGCTATTGTGGAACCAAAGAAGCCTGTGTCAGTGTCAATGGGTTTTCCTCTGCATTCTACTGGTTGCTTTGCACTAGCTGCACTGACTCTGGGAAATGGTGCCTTCACATAGGAGAACTCTAAGTCTGAGGCAAGGAGCCTTCTGTTCTACTTAAGACCTCATGCTGTAATAGCTATGGTGAGGTATATTCATTTAATTGTTTGGTGAATCTTGATTATATTTTTGTCATTTCAGTTACTCAGCAATTTTCCTCCCTGTTGTCTCCCAGGGAGACTGCCCAGGAAAATGTTCCAGAACAGATGAAATTCTGACCTTCAGTCATCAAACTGATGAGCAACTTTTGTGGCATCTGACTGGTGTAAGCAGAAGTGATTCTGGGTCCTGCATAAGTCTTTGGAAGAAGGCTTGGTTTAGGAAGAGGTCTTTGTGGGCTTTTTCTGTTTAGTCACGTGTGTAATGTGGCTGTAATGGTTTCAGTGTTTACTCTTTTGTGGGATATGACTAGGAAAGAATAAAAAGCACAGCAGGCCTAAACTTTAAAAGTTACAAAGATAGTTTATTTATACACACTAAAGAATGAAGAAAAAAAAGAAAAAAGAAAGAAAATTGAAACTTCAAAACCCTTCTCCTTTTCCCACAAACTGTTCACTTTCCCACAACCAACACAGAGAGTCAAAACTATGATTTTCAGTCAGTTTCACCATTTAAACATAATCTTTCATCACTTTGGGAGAGGAGTCTCTCTTGGTGTCCCATGGAATTTCCCCCACTGACAACCTGGAACAGTTCTTTTGTGGGTTTTAACTGTCACAAAAACAACTGCCCGGTAAACCCTGCTTCTGTGACCCCTCCCATTAGCAGTTTCCCAAGCTGCTTATGGGTCATGTACTCAAACACACTGCAGAATGGGGTGTCACTTTTAAAGGTGAACCACTTCGAAGGCAAAGAATTCTTTATCTCAGGGAACAGAGATATCTTCTCACTTCTTCACTGGCACAGAGGGCTTCATATCTCAATCTCTGTTCAAGCATCTCATAAAATCAATTTCACTTAGTCCATCACAAACACATTTGCTCATAAAAAATCCACACATAAATTTAAACAATCACCTCCCCAAATGCATATCTTTCCACAGTTTAAAGGAATATTTTAGTCCAGTCTCCATGGTTTACAACCAGAGAAATCCAGTCAAATATGTCCACTTCCTGAATTCCTTCTTCCAATAATCTTTACCAGTCCTTTCACTGACTCTGTATCATGCTGTCCCTCTATGTGTTAAATCACTCTGTCCTTCCTCTCTCTCTCAAGGAAAAGGTTGGAGTTCTGAAAGCTTCATCTTGCTTCATCTTCAGGAAAGGTTTAAATCTTGCCCAGGTCCTCTCTCCCCCTTGGCTGCAGCTCATGGTGTAAGATTTTCAATGCTGAGCTGGGGGGGAAGCTGAAATGTTGGAGCTCAGAGCGGCTAGGCAGTCAGGGATCATAAATGCCTATAAATGCCTATAAATGCCACCTGCCCAACCCCTCGGTCTCATGGGGTGGGCCTAGACGGGCTCAGGGCTGCTCCCAGGGACCCCCGGGGGGGGGGAGCACCTCCCCTGGCCCCCGATGGCTCAGGGTAGGCTTTAAAAGTTCACTAGATGTTAAACTGCAGCCTCTCCCTTCTTTTGCCGGAAGCCGAGGGAGGGGGAGGCAGTCCGGAGGCACGACTGGTTCCAGGCCAGCCCTCCCCTAGCAGTGGGGCAGCAGCAGGCCTGGCTGGGCCACCACGCCCCAGGGCGCCACACAGCAGACTGGGACTGGCCCTGTTACCTGTTCCAAGGCAGGAAAGAAAAGGAAGGGCTTCTCGAAATTCCTGATATTTAAGCCTGTATGCTCACAGAGATGTATCTGTTCTTAACTGGGCCTTCTCTGTAACTTCCTGAAAACTCACTTCCTGGTCAAACCACCACAGGGATCAACAGTAGTTCCCTGTAGTTTGATATGTGTTTCAAACCCTCTTCCATGAGATGGATCTTCTGGGACCAGAGTCCAGTTCCTTTAAGAAGATTTTATGTGCCAAGTAGTTCACTGCCTGAGTTGCTTTAATCTATGACATTCAGAAAAGTTTTACTGGCATCCCCTCAGACTTAAGACTCTGAGCCCTTACTGAAAGTAAATTCCTACGTTGTTGAGGGCTGGCTAAAATTGCCCCTCAAGGTGGTAGAAAGGGGGATTGTCCAGAAACCATTTTGGCAGAGGGGTAGAGCAAATAAGTTCTGTTTAAGGACTTCTCACTGTGACACAATTGCACAACAAAGCATCTAAAGAGTTTCCAGAGCACAATGTTGTACTACAGCCTTGGAGCCCAGGCAAAGCCACCCCTGGGCACTGTGCAGCTCTAGAAGTAGGTGTGTACTCCAGTTCCTTTGAAATTCAGATTTTCATCTCTATAAATCCCTTGGCAATACTTGTAACAAAATGCCTGTGTCAGAGCAATTTATTACTACTACTGAAATGATAATACAAGGCAAAATCAGACATTGCTTAGAAATTTGAAGTTCTGTTATAAAAATGCCTCTGTCAGGGCTGCACATCACACAGTACCTGCATTTTCTCATTTAAAGTAGTACGTCATCTTCAGCTCTACTGTTGGCATTCAGCTCTTCCTCCCACCCCTGTTAATAATTGGCAAATGATGGGATGTGATTACATGGCCATTTACAGTACTTATTAGCATTTCATTTATAACATTATCATATAAAACTGACTTAATTGCCCTCTGGGTGTAAACATTTAAATTTTATACATGGCAGCTCCATTCACTTCTCTGCCACTGAGGAATACAGTATATTACTTCTCAGAAAAGAAAACACAAATTTGTCACAGATGGCTACATCCACTGTATGTGAAGAAGAAAGGGCTTTAAAGATGCTATGGCTCCTTGGGAGTATACACAAGGATAACAACATAATTTGCATTCAGGCATTTGCATATATGGTACAGTAATTTGGCATGGCTCCTTTGGTTTTTATCTCAAAGGAGGGAAGGATTGTCATTTTTCCAGTTAACATCCTAAAAATCACATAGCCTAATGCTGAAAAAAGCCTCTGCAAAAGCATCCATAGCTTTGTCACTGTAGGATTGTTCTCAATAGGGTATTTATTGGTGCTTTGTCAAATCTGCATTTAAATATACCAGTTGATAGCTTGGCATTATTTTCTGTTGGAGAGTATTTCAGAAGCTAAGCAGAGGTCTGTCTGGGGACTTTTTTCTTGGTGTTTGGTCTGAAATTTCATTGCATTTCTCCTTCTGCTCTTACCTGGTCTGGTGCCTGTGTGCTTATTCAGCCAAGCTGGACATATTTTTAGCCATGCATCTCCTTGCAAGGGATTTCTGAACCACTTCAGGGAGCTGTTGCTTTCCACCTCATGGTGCTGTTTAAATGCCCACAGCCAATCTCTTTAGTAACACTCTGCCCTTGCCTCCAAATATTATAGGCCATTTTCTTCTGAACTCTCTTTGGATAACAGCTCTCTCAAACCAACCATCAATGTGCCAGATGCTGCTGTGCCAGGGCTGTCAGCCTGATCCAGAAAGCGCTGAAGCCAGAGGAAAGCCTCCGTTGATTTTGGATCAGTACCATAATGAGGAACCAGGGAATAAGATAATGGCCCATAACTTGAAACACTGAAATGTGAGTCTGCATCACAGTGCAAAGATTGAGTAGTTGAAGGGTAAAGGTCTTCCACAGCCATAACCAAGAGACAACAACAATTAGCTAATAAACCTAAAAACAATAAAAATAAATGGCCAGAGTAACTTTTGTGGCTGGAGGAGGCTGAAGGTGGCAGGCTGAGCAGAGCTCAACTTGGCAGTGGTGGGCTAGGAGCAGTGCAGCAAGCAGTACTCCCCTCTGGGGTCTGGGGTGAGAGGAGAGCTGTGAGGGCTGTGGGGCAGGATGGGGAGCCATGGGTTTCCCTGAGGACTGGGAGGGTTTGGTCACGAACTGACACAAGGTGACAACAGTTTGCTTTTGTTGGAGTTTGGTGGGAGCAAAGGGAAAAGAGGTCTGCAGTGCTGGCAGGGTCTCAGCAGCCTTGGAAGGTTTGTGACTGTGATGAGGGGGTCATTGGGGGTTGTCTCTGCTCCTGAAGCCAGCCAGTCTCCACTCCTGCCCTGACTATGGGGAGGAAATAGCTGTGTCTGGGAAGGCAGGTGATAGGACTAGGCCACTGGTGGTAGCATTCCTGAAAAACAAGGTGTTTTGCTTCTGTGGTGTTGGGGGCAAGAGTCACCCCGTGATTCTCTCTTTCAGCAAAAGGCTGTGCAGATGAGAGATGGGAAGAGACTGCCTGTAGGACAGCAGTCAGGAGCGTACTCCCTTCTTCCTCCCCATTACGCTGCTATTTCAAGCTGTGCTAACTTGTCTGCCCATGGGTCTGGCATTCAGGTGGGCTGACATCTTACCCAGGACTTTCTGGTCACACCTCTCCTTCTGGACATGCCTCTGCTCTTGCCATGTAGTTGTATGCCTTTTCTCTTGTTTGTGCCTTGCTTGCTTCCAGCATCTTCTTGTTTGGGCATGATCCTACTGGCTTCCTCCATTGCCAGAAAGTCCTGTCCCAAAACTGCTGCCCCACATCCTTTTGCTCTTATCTCTCAAGGGGCCAGCCCAGTGCTGGAGCAGTAGCTTCATACACTAAAGCCAGGATAGGGAAGATGAAGAGCTAGGTGGTTTAAACCTGAATAAGGAGCTCCTAGGAACTCTGCGCAGTCATGTAAGCTGGGGGCAGCATCTGAAACATCTAAGCATCTGCTCAGTGTTCTGTTTTCCCTCAGGCCCCCTGGGCTGGACTGAGGGCAGCAGGAGTGCCCGTGCTCTACAGCCCTATCCATACAGGGCCTTTCAGGTGACAGTCTGATGAGGTCTTCCTCATCCCACCACCCAGCACTGGGGCCCGGGAACAGAGCCTGTAGTGCATGGGAGTGGTCTCTGATGCAGGACATGCTGCTGGGATGTCCCACCATTCTTCCTAAGATGTTGTTTACTGTCACCTGGAACACAAAGGACCTCTCTGCCTGAGGTGAGACAACACACAAATGCTATCAGTGTTGTTTTTACTCCTCTTCTGCAGTGTTTCCAGTCTCATCTGGGCTTCCTGAAGAAACCAGATAAGTTTTTGCTCTTTTAGAAAAGACCAGCAATGCATATTTCCATGGCAAACTGAGCTAGCTGGCTGATATCCTTTGCATGAGCAAGATTGTTGTTTCAGATTTTCTTTTCCTTCCAGCTTTTGCCCGAAACAGCTTGATTCGTTTCAGTGTCTCTCTCACTGACCTTACAGGTTAACTTTTTTGAATGTCCATGAGAATAGAGGACCTTTAGGTATAAACCAAAAATGTTGTTATACCTGAACACGCACAGAGAGGACGTGAAACTCATTGTATTGAATCATTTTCCAAGGAGGAACGGGGAGAACAATTATTTGAGATGGGGAGAACAATTATTTGAGATAGGAAGTAAAATAAATATGAAAAGGAAGAAATGTGAAATGAAAAAGGAAGGAAAAAAGAAAAAGAGACCACCCCCCCATTAAAAAAAATGATAAATGACAATTGCAGTGGCCATGTTTCCATGGCTAATTCCTAAGGATGCACTGCCACCTGCCAGCCTTTGAGCAAAACGCATGGAAAGAAAAAGTGGATTTCATTCCTAATTGTACTGTTCTCTGACTGCCCAAATTGCTATGTGGCCAATATATCCATTTTAAAAAGGAAACTGCAATCAAGGATTTGCACATGGATTTATACCCTTACACTACACATTGTGCAAAGGAGCAGGATACATTTGCAAGGTGAGGCCCCCTGAGCCCAGCCAAGGCCGTGGGCTGTGAATCAGGGCTGAGGGACATGAAGCCAAGGCCTCACAGAGCCCCTCTTGCCCTGTCCTCAGCTGAAGGTGTGAAACATTGTGAGGGGGAGGCACAAGTAACGGAGGTGCTGAGGAGTTGATTTATGCTCCTAGAATAGAGTAAATCTTTTGTGTATTACAGGATTGTTAAATGGGTGCAAAAGGGGTGCATTGCTGAAACTTGAAGGTGACAAATAATGGAGGAAAAAGAAATATTGATTTAGGGGGATGCCCAGGAGAAATGGGATGAAATTTCAAAGGGAAACATGAGTGTTGTGTATTAGGAAATGCTTCCACATACTGAGATCTATCAAGCTGTGAATAATATCTTAGGGGAAGCTTCTTCACCCCAGGCACTTTAAGCTAGAATAGAATAAATGGTAAGAAATTATTATACAGTGAAGTCTTATAGCGGTAAGGGGATGAAATAGACAATCTAATAGGTTTTTATTTCCTCTCTGAGCTGACTCTCCATTGTCTTTCATTATGCAGCACAAACTGTTCAAGCTTGCGTATCCAGCTGAACACCACTACTGCTATGCACACATGTCTGTAGTACAACACCTGGTAAAGGGTCCATGGAGTATAGCTTCGCCCTGAACCTGCTGCAAGGCAATGTAAATTGCATTTCTGATCTCTCAGCCTCTTAGTCCTGGCTCAAATTTAGCTTCTCTTTAGCACTGTGTAGTGTCCATTATTGTGAAGAACCTCATACACGCTTTATTCAGTATATTTCTTAGATAAAAACACTTGTGTAATTTGAAGCAGTACATCACCTTAAGACCTGATTGAGACAAAACCAATTTAGCAAGGACAATCCAGTTACTCCTCCTGAAGTGACATTGTCTTCTCTTGGTGGGGTTGTGTTGAATGTAAAAATTCAGAAATGCCTCTGGAAATTAAACAAACCTTCCATCTCCCTTTTAAATTTTGAATGTTCTCAGGTTTGGGATTGAGATAAAAGTTACTATCTTGTGTTTGTGACTGAATGAACATTCTTATGTCATTCTTAAGAGAGACCTTGTGAGAAATAGCAAACAATTAAATAGATGGTTACTTGTTAGAGTTTGTCTTTTTGCATGCAAAGGGGAAAATTGGTGATAATGATGGAAACACACAGTTGGTAAGACATGTTGAGAGCAGAATCAAACTGTGGTTTTTATCACCTGGTTAAGTGAGTTCACTCCAAAAATACTGGCTTCCAAGTATTTTTTTAAATTTTTTTTCTTGTATGTATTTATTCTGAAATACAGTTTTGAAAAAACCTCTCTAACTTTTGTCATAAAGGCACCACACCAGTGTACAGTGGCTTTACTAGCCTCATGCATTAGCTGCCATCCTAACACTGTGAGTTTAACTTTCCTCTTCCCTTGTGAAACTGACTGTATTTTTTTTCCTTTTTCTTCACTCTGGGAATCATTTTAAAACAAGTTCCACTTACAGATACTATGAGAAATCCTGCTTTAAGGACACAATTACCATATGATTGAAGCTAGGCATATACTGAGCCCTATTTACCTCAAATGGATATTATGAACATGTGCTTGTTTCTAAAAAGCAGTGCTTGTCTGTTGCTGAGCTTCAGGAACTGACTTTATGGATTTATTCTTGGGAAATGTGAAGTTTAATCTGTACTGAATGTAAGAAGAAAAATAGATGTTATTAGCTAAGTGTGATGGCCAAAGCTACTTCACTCTGAAGACCAAAGTTGTCTGACTGCACGTGGTAGCACCTGAACTGCTGCTTTATCTATGGTGAGAACTGCAAAATATTCAGAGCCTCAGCTCTTGGTCTTCTAGCTGAACCAGGGGTTGTCATGTGATGGTGTTTTCCACCAGAAGGTGTCTCGAGTCTCTTTTTTCTCAACACAGCTTGGAGATCTCATGTGCATTGTGGAGTCCTAGCTACAGATAGATTAAAGCCAGCTGTGAAAGTCAGAAGAGCACCAGTCCCCAGTGTTCAGTGTATGGAAGTTCACACTTCTCCTTGCAGTTGAGACGTGAGGAGTCATCACACCAGAGGACAGTTTTAGGGAACAGCAATGCAAGTATAGTCCTCTGAACCACTGGATCACCAAGCACGGTGTCATGGCAGAACACATAAAAAATTAGGCTGGGCCTGAGCAGTAATTCCTTGTTTTAGAAGCTGACTTGACATTGAGGCAGCTGGGAAATGAGGTGGTCCTTGCTGCAAAACCAGTTCCTATCAGCCTTCTTTCAGGACAGGATGCAGAGGAGGACTGCTTTGCAGGGAAAGGTGAAGTTAGTGCCTTGTGGACAAGGGGTAAAGGTGCTGGGAAATGTGTGGGGAGGAGGAGTTGGGTGAAAAGCAAAGCAGCTGTAGGGGTTGAATGACATACTAGAGGTAAAAAAAAAATCATATGGACTGTACTGTCTTCATTGTTTTGCCTTCTGGATAGAGTATGCTGTGAGTGGGGACACTGGGATAATTGAATGCTTGATTTTGGAGTATTAGGACTTCTGACATGGTTATGCCAGTGACAATTATGCAGGAGGTTTTTTGATTTATATTCTCTGCAGGAAAAGAATCAAAATTAATACCCACCTCATTAATCCCTTTTAAAATTATATGTGGATGGGCTAAACAAACTTCCGTGATTCTATTTCCTAATAAATAAGGAAATCATTACAAAAAGTTTATCACCTTTACTTTGGTTAATCACCTCTATTGTTTCACTTCTATTGTGTAGTCTGCAAGAATAAATTAAACTAAATGAGCCTTTATGAAAGTCCTTTTAAACAACACTTTTGTTTAGAGTTTCCCTACTAGCTCTGTAAAACTCTTTACATTTCCAGGTTTCCAGATGGATCTTCCAACATCTATTGTGCTTGCCTAAATGTAGAGTAAAAAGGAAACCCTAGTTCTCTTAGATCTACCCTCTGGGACTAATTATACTCATTTGACTACAGTAGCAGTTAGATCTGAACTATAGTCATGAATAAGTTAGGTCTTAATTAAAGTCATGTTTGGGTGCAAAAGGCAATGTCATACATGCAAAGAAGCTGCTTTGTAATATGCGGAAATTAGTGTCAATAATAATTTGTGTATGAGATTTGGATTCCAATTTATTCTTCATATTGCTCTTTCTGGCACTTTAGCAATTTAATAGTGCATCCTGCTCCTGTTTCCATGTTTGAGTACTCTCAAAGTAATAGAAAGTAAAATATTGCTAAGCAAAAAAATAAAATGACCTACTCAATTCACATGAGTATTTAAGGAGCTTTGTAATTGTCAAGGCCTTTATCAGGTGTTTGACAATGTCTCACTTCTATTGGGAATATGTTGAAAAATTAACAATATTGTGATATACTGTAACGTCTTTCTTCTGAAGACTTTCAGAGTTTCCCAGGAGGACAGCTTAATCTGATTTTTTTCCCTGTTCTGATCTGTTCTCATCTCTCCTATAAAATTGCTAATAACACATAAATTAAACTGTAGGAGGGTAGGTTTAGATCAGGTATCAGAAAAAAATTTCTTTATTGCAAGTGTGTTGAGGCACTGAAAGAGCTTGCACAGAGTAGTTGTGGATGCCTCATCCCTGGAAGTGTTCCAGCCCAGGTTCGATGGGGCTTTGAGCAAGGAAGGGAAGGGGTTCCTATCATGGCAGGGGTTGGAACTAGATGAGCTTCGAGGTCTCTTCCAACACAAACTGTTAAATGGTATGTACATACATAAATAACAATACAGCACATTTCAAAACATTGCTGCATTTGGGCAGCCATCAACCCTTGCTTTGCTTTGGATGATGGTCAAAGCTTCTTAGGGGAATATCTACTTCATATGGGAGAGAAGGACAACTCCAAAGCATGGAGAACTTGTGTAAGGTCAGTTAACTACACTGGGCTCAAAGATCAACATGGGAATGCCACTGAGGCCAAGGGATGCCTACGTGGATAGCAAAAACACGCCAGTAAAACAGTATCTGTGGCTGGTAAGTGACTGTGTCTTTGTGATATGTTCCTCTTGCTGAATGGTGATACAGGTCTTGTAAAGAGAACTGTCACCAGCTTAGTGTGAGCAGGTAGCCTGAGCCACAGTGACTNTCAATGACTCTGGCTCTCCACTGAATAGCACTGAAGAGCCTGGGCTTGGCCCTTACAGTGTCCAGTGGGTGTGGATCTCTGGAGATCATCTTGGAAGATGGATCTGGTGCACAGAGTTGTACTTGGATGTAGGTCAGATCATTGTGCATGTTTAATTCTGTAGCCAAGGCATCACTGCCAACATTGTGCTTGTGGACACTGCATTTCTCTCTCTGTACTGTTCACTGCACTTGTAATTGTCATTTGAAACCACTCAATCGCCAAAATACTCAGGACAAGGATGTC
>VYZR01128176.1:20123-35581 GCA_013400675.1 Oxylabes madagascariensis
AGTAGTTGTGATGGCTTACCTTGAGAAACTATTACACCTTCATGACTGGAAAATCATCCTTGTCAGGTAGGACTAGATCAAGTATGATACTTTCAAAGAAAGCCACAAATATTAAAACCATGCAGAAAACTTAAAATGGGAGCTTAAACATTGCAATTCTGTGAGATCCTGCTGTCTGTATATTAAAGACTAGTTATAAGTAGACAAAACCCAGCTGAGACAAAAGTAAAAAAAAAAATCTCTAGGCTACCAGTGACATAATAAAACCAGATTAATAGTGAATTAACTAAGATTACATTATCATCTTTAACGTACCTTAATTGAAATTGATATGAGAATATTCCAATACATCTTCAAATAACAGCTCAACCACTACTAAAAAGGAATTTTATAAGCCCACTCAACAGCACTACGTTATCATAGGCTCACTAAGGACTCAACTTCACAAGTAATAATCACTCCATATCAGTTATATATCTAATTTCAAATCAATAAATAAGTGTTTCACAGGGTTAAGCATTTGGTAATGTTTGTGGGGAAAAAAAGCCAAAATCATCCTCCAAAAAAGAGAACTGAGTCTTCTGGGAAGGTAAAACCCCGCCACTTACATTACTATATCTAATGCCTTCTGTAGAAAAATCTTGCTCCACTAATAATGGAAGTCCTGAAATTCCAGCACTGACAGCAACACATCACAAATTGCATTACAGTTGTTAAAAACCCAAGTTTTCCTATGTCAGTTCTTGTGCTGTATTACATCTTCAATATTGCATCATGACCAAAGAATTCCCAAATCTTCCCCAAAACCTTATGGATAAGATCTAGCAACTGCATACACCCAGAGGTGGCACATGATGGAAGAAGTGAGGTACCATTAGGCAGTCAAACCATAACATGTCACAACACTGCTAAACCAACTTATTTTAGCTTTGGACAGAAACATCTGGACAACAATATTCATGTTTTTCCAGTGCAGCATTATTTCCCCAGAGAAACTGTCCCCATTTTCCAAGCAGCTCTGCTGTTTACTTTGATGTCTGAATTAGAGACAGCAAAAAAGCAAAGGCGATTTCCCTATGTATTTTAGGCTTAACAAACATTCTCTTGATAATAACTGCTTAATACTCTGTGATACCATTAATGTGAAAATGTTCGATTCTTTTGGAAATACACTTTTTCAGCATAGCAGAGCATTTCCTGAGCTGGGACAAAATGGTTGCCTTCTCCGGGTCTCAACAAACTTGGAATGTTTCTACTTTACGACAACAGCAAGAAGTTCCTATTTTATGCAGTTGAAGTCGTCCATACAAGTAGCTTATAATAAAAATACAATTTTTTAAACATCCTCTTGAGAAATTTCTGTGCTCTTTTTGTTTGCTAAGAACACAAATCTCTGTTTGAAAAGTCAAAGAAGAGACTGGGATAGAATCCAGCTAGGTAGTAACTGGTATGGCATCCCTCCAGTTTCAAACGTAAATAAAATAGTAGAGTTTTGAAAAAGGTTCATCTCCCACAGATCTTTACTTAAAATAAGACCTATCTTTCAAAAAATTGTTTTGTGTAACATGAAATTAATTTAATTAATTTTAGCTCAATTACTATTAGAACATCTGTTAATTTCCCCCCCATCCATCTGGCTTAAGCACTTCAAATGGCATCTGCTGTCAATCAAATAGGTTACATATCAAATATCATCATAAAGACTTAAAAACAAGCCCAAGATATAACAGTTAACTGTATAGTACCTTTTTTCCAAATGGAGGAGCTGTCCTTGGAGGTTTAATAAATCATGAAGGTTCTCACAACTGAAAATCAGCCAGCCCACCACTACAAGGATCATTTATTAATGTCTCCTAAGATGGAAATTTTATTGAAAATGATAAGTTGTCGGGATGTTTGTTTTGTTTAATTTCTTTTTGGGTTATGTTGTTGGTGGTGTGGTGGTGGCTTTTTGTTTGCTTGGGTTTTTGTAGTGTAGGAATTACAGAGATCAGTTACAGAATTGGGTTGTTTATTGAAAAAAGATTTTTTTAAGAAAAAAGGTTATTAAAGATTTAAGCGCTATAGGTTCAGAATTTTTGCTTACAACTAAAAAAGCCAGAAAAAACTGTATTTTTAAAATTGAAACAACTAATTATAGGGTCTTTTAAGCAAATATTGTAGTACTCAGTATCCAAAATAATGTGCTGTGCTCTGAATGTATTGATTTAATCAGAAACTGATTGAAGATGTAGAGTCGAACACTAAACAATAGGAGCAATGAGGGGTAAAGAACAAGAACATTCATCAGAACTGTTTGCCCAGTTACTTACATTGTTTGCTCATCTACATGTCCCATGTATATCTTTTAGAGAACCCAGTTGCTGATCTCTGGCCAAATACACAATTCTGCAGTTGCATATTTGACAGAGTTCAGTTATCCTGGCTATTACACGAGCAGAGCATGTGTGGAATGTTGCACAGAACCACGGCAGCCTGGTGAATGTACCATGCTGGTCTTTTGTGCGTAAGTAGCTGAACATTTTACTAACATGACAAAATCTTCTGATTAGTGTAGCATTCATTAAATGGTGACAGATGCTAGTATTAATTACACGTTGAGCGGATCATTTTCCCATTAAATTTCTTTTGTTACCAGCCTCATCATTCCAGTTATCAGCCTGCCCTATAAGCAGATTAAGCACCAGACTTTTTTTTTGAGGGGGGGGGATGTGTGTCTATATTCCTTGTTTGACCAAAATGAGTGACTGATCTTTCCTACACTACCCCACCATCTGGATTCCTCTTGCACTTTTCAAAACCTGTACTTATCATCTGTTAGACAATTTCTAAGAAACATTATTTTGAAAGGTTATTTGTGTGGCTCTCTCAAGCCATCTTATATTTAATGTTGGAAGCCATAGGATTATTCGCTTGCCTTGTACAAACAGATAACATCTATTGTTTTTTGTGATAAACCTTGCCAAATTATAACTGGCATATCAAATATTAATTTGGCATTTCAAGATTGAAAAACATGTACAGTGAAAGGTATATGTGAAACAAATTGCCATCCCTCATGTCAGTCCTGAACAAGAAGATTCCCATTCTATGTAATAGTACACACACTCAAAACAAAAACTATTCACCATTCCCATGAATACTAGCAGGATTCCTAGAACACATTTTATGGCCAAGAATGATATTTTATTTATCATGTTTATTCTGACATGTACACCAACTTCTCCTTCATAACAACTCAGAGCAGTCCTGGAGAAGAAAACCAAAACCAAAACCAACCAACAAACAGACAAACAAACTAACAAACAAAAGTACAAATGGCACAGACATTCATTTAGAAATAATTTCTGCCATAAACCAAAAGGTTATAAATTGAAAGTTGACAGAGGAGAAAGACATGGGAATAATAACTAATCAAAGGATGATCAAGAGTCATTAATGTGACTTTGGTAGAGAAAGTTAAATATAGTCCAAAAATTTAAATCACCCAGGATTTTCCAGAAGACATGGGGAAGTAACAATGCTTTTGCACATGGTACCTGTTAGGCTAATATTATTAAGAACAAAAGCATTAATGGGAATAAGTGCGATGAAAAGATGAGAGTGACCAAGAAGCAGAGAGTCTGTTTCACAAGTGGAGATTGAAAAAACAAAACAAAACAAACCCTATCCAGAGTGCGTATTTATTAAACATATACAATATATTATATACATATACACATATATACAGCATTGTTACCTACACACAAGACAGCCAAACAAAGGAAATGTAAATTAATCTGCATAACTGCACTTTTAACCATCAGAGAAGTGATGATCTGGAGCAGTTGTTCTGTGTGAAGTAGCAGAAGAAGAAAAGCTTCACTACCTTTGAAACACATCAAATCCCATTTATGCTATGAAGATCTCTTATCTAGCTGGATGAAACAGCAGGCACTGGGACTGGATGACCTGAAGTTGTCTCTTTCAGTCTTATATTTCTGCAGTGGAACTGGCAGAGGCCCACACAGAGGAAATAACGTGGAATAGTTTCTGTGCATTTGTCAAATTATGATAGCTGACTTAAAATAGCTACTTGAAAAAAATTACTTTCACTGATGGCTCAGAAGATCTCTCCTTCCACACAATCCAGCCGGGTGAACTGTATTCTGTGAATGCTCATTTATGCAACTAAGTTTCTTGCTGTAACACATTCTTAAGATCGTCTATATTTGTACAGGATTTCTGGTTCTGTGACAGTTTGACTTTATAGTCAGCTGATACCTGGAAGTCCTGATGATGACCACAGGTACACAAGCCTTGGAGCTTTATCAGACATGCCCAGTAAATTGATAACTTCATCCTGAAGGAGCTGAATTTACTGCTCGTGTAAAGCCCAAGTAGACCATTCAAAGAAGGGCAACACTGGACAGAATTATGGGAGCTTTCATACAAATCCACCATGCAGCCACAAACTCCCCGTTTTGCTTTTAAAGAAAAACAATAGACAGTTCTGAAACCACTCACTTCCAAGCATGGGGCTATTCAAAGCAGCAGGTTTCAGCGTTCATGTAACCCTATGCCAGGTTGGAGGCTTACACTGTGAGCCCTTGGGGGCAAAGACTATTTATTACTTATTAGGAGACTGCAAAATAGAACACTGGGAACGGGAGCCAACAATGAGGCCTCCTCCACGCTAACCCAGGATGGCTAAATATATTTTACATGAGATACAACTTGGAACATCAGTGATGTACATACCTTCAACTGCTATTTTTGACAGGTCTCTTCTCAGGAGATTCCATAGCCTGTAGAAAGGTTAACTAGCATCCAGAAATTTTGCATGTACAGAAGTTAAAACTGGAGACACTACTTGTGTATGAAGATGTTTTGAGGAGCAAGGAGTTAAAATTTGAGTGAATTGGGAAGTTTTGCTGGAATCAGATACATTAGCTTCAGAAAATATAGTGATATATTCAAATACATACATTCACTGCACAATACTCTAATGATCTTATTGCCATAAAATCAAAGCTGAATTTTTCAAATAGTCCAAACCAGCCATTTTTCAATGACACCAACTTCCTGGTAATGCTTTGTACAATGAACATTTGCAGAACAATTTGAACTTACTTACACCGACAGTTATGAAGCTTTTTTTTTCATGGTTTCTGTTAACTGACTTTGGTTCGTTTTCAGGATATATTTGGGCAGCTGAAAACAAACCCAAGAACAGATACTGAAGTGTGTGACAGGAAACAGATATGAGAACCAAAAACCTGAAGACAGTAGAAAGAACCATCTTATTTTTATTATCTGAGTGCAACAATGAATAGCAAAGACCCCACAACACTCATTCCCATTTCACAGACTGTGAGCAGAGCACAGGTAGGATCCCTATGGGGTCAGCGTGACAGGCCCACTACAAGACTTCAGTTACTCAAAAGAAAGCACCTATTTCCCAGTTATTGTGCAGCAGTTCTTCCCTGAAAGAACATGTTCATTATTTTGGTTTACTTTATGAAAACAAACTGAAAACTTACTCCTCATTTAAAAATATGGTGGTGGTTGTTTTTTTTTTTTTTTTTTTTTTTTTTGTTCTGGTGAGACATTTAAAAAACTTTCTCAGAAAAGTTTCTGAAACTTTCCATCTTCTAAATCAGTATGTCCAACTTGAGACAAGCATTTGTGTTTGTCTCTCTAATAAATATAAAGTAAGTAAACTAGGTTAAAAATGGGTCAAAATGAAACAAAGATTATAGTATATTTTCAATTCTATTTCATAATCTTATAACTCATAATCAGAATTCATTTTAATTTCATGTTAAATTTCATTTGTTTACTGTCCAACATTTCTCATTGACGATTCTATTACATTACTGACAAATACTCATATCACACCTTTTGCAGGATATTTTAAAACAAAGGTTCAAAAAACTCTTCCAGGATATTTAACATTGCTTATTTCCCTGTTTGAAAATACAGTTTTCTACACTGGTGAAAGGCAGGACACCTAACATCTCCAGGTACAATGTGGAAAATATATGCAGCCTTCCCATTCCCATATGTTAGTTTTATATTCCTGGAATGACATGTTAGATTATTGCTCACCCCTCTGCTTTAAGTCTGATTACCCCAAAAGTGCAGCTAAACTTACCTTTCTTTAAAAGGAATACTTAAGGATTTGTTGTTTCATTGCGTTAAATGTTGCATCATTGCGTTAAATGAGGCATTTTTGAGGGTAGACTTAAAATCATGATGTGAGTATACTATTTCGCAAGGCCACTAACTCACCATTTTGAAACATTTCTATTTCCTCCTTTCCTCTGGTTCCTCACTCAGAGCCCCATCCCCCAGGCTCGGGAAAGTCCAGGCAGAAGGAATCCCCCACATACTGAGGCTCCTCGCACTTTCGCCCGTGCCTGGAAATCCCTTTTTGGTAGCCGGCCCTCACGCAGCCGGGCCGCAGGAGGCCAGGCCAGCGGCACTCACTGGTGGCGCCTCCCGGGTCTCTTCCTGGCGGCGTTAACGGGGCCCCTCGTCCTGCCCCGGCACGGACGGGCTCCTTCCCCAGGGACAAGCCCTCGCTAAAGCCGCTGCCGCCTCAGGCTGCCGATCTGCCTTTCTTCCTTCCTTTCTTCCTTCCCAGGCGGCGGAGAGAGCGGCGGCCCCGCGCGGCTCAGCCGCCGCCATTTTGGGACGCTGGCGGGCGGTCTCCATGGCAACCAGGAAGGGGCGGACATCGCGCGGGGTCACCGCTGGCCCGGCCCCCTCTTAAAGGAGCGGCGGCTCCGGGCCGGGCCTGTTGTGTCATCCTGGCATTAGCCGAGCTGCTCTTCCTGGCGGCCCGGGGCAGGGGGAGGGGAGCGGCGCCATCCCGGAGCATTGTTGCGGATGGGGGTGGGGGGGCGAAGGGGAGCCGGGAACGACGCGGCGCCGCGCTGGTGAGTGTGTGGGGCGGCTCGGAGGGGCGGAATGGGGCCCTCGCCGTGGAGGGAAGGGGTGGAAACGGAGCTGACAAAATGGCCAGGCGGTCCCCGAGCCCGCTGCAGGGACATCCCTCGCCCCCCTCCCCGGGCAGGGGTGCCGGGGCCGCCTCGCCTCTCCCGGGCCGCCCGGCGGGAGGGGGGCGGCAGCGCGGCCGCCCCTCGGCGGGCCCTGTGTGGCTGCCGATACAAAAGGGCAGTGTCAGTGTTGACACTGCCGTGCCGATTTCGATGCCCTTCTCCGTCTTCCCTCCCCCACTCCGCTTGGCCCCCTTTTTCTTAGTGGTTCTTTTTTTCCCACTCCCCCTTTTATTTTTTTTTTTTCCCCTCTAAAGAAGCTAGGGAATATCTAAAAGGAAAAATATAGCAATTTCTCTTTCTTTCCTTCCTGCCCAGCTCGGTAAAAATGCTAAACAATCGGCCGACGTCCATATTTCACAAGCTTTTTTGGGGGGAGGAAGAAGGTGGGCAGAAAACGGAGGCGCCCGTGGGGTCGGAGTCACAAAGCTGGCTGCCCACGAAAGGGATTATTTTCGCAGCTAAATGTTTGCGAGCTGATGTTTTTCTTGTTTTCAGTCAAGAAGCAAGTTGCCTGGTCCTTGCGTTTGCTTGCATAATGCGTCGTACTTGGAGGCTGATCAAACGCTGGGTTCTGCCTTTCCTGCCTGGCTCTTCCTCCTTCCCTTTCCCCGGGGGGCTGGGTAGTGGGACGAGTTTGGGGGCCCGGTGCCACCGGGGCTCCGGGCTGTGCCCCGGTGCTCGAGGAAGGGAAGGAGCCGAGGCCGGGGCTCTCGCCAGACCTGCAGGCCCGTCTTCCTGTGTCCAACTTTTTTATTGTTCCCCCCTTCCCCCTTCCGAGTGCACGGGCTCTCCGGCAGGCGGGGGTTTGCACGGCTCGGGAGTCCCGAAGTCTAGACGGGGACCCGGAAAATAATAGGGGAAAGAAAGGAAAGTTATGTCAAGGGCTTTGGGGGAAAAACATCGACGTATCGAACAAAGGTCCTGCCTGTGTTGGAGAGAGAGGCCTGCATGTGAGGCCTGATTGTGTCGCATTTACACACGGGGAAGAAATGAGTGCTTGGTACTGGCCTAAATTTATTCTGTAAGTCTGGCGTGGAACTTAGGAACGCTTTCAGAGAGTGTGCAGTTTGTTTTGGGAGCGTTTTTATTATGGGTTGCAATCCAGTAACAATTTTTATTTTAAATCCTTTTTTTTCCCCTAAAAAGACAGTTCAGGTTGTTTTTTTTTTTTTCTTCTTCCTGTCTTGTTCAGCAGAAATAATACTGATTCAGAGCTTATAACACTGTAATGCAAAACTTTATTCAAACAGAGTAACTTCCACAGTTTGTTGTGTGTAATAGGATTTTTGAGCTTCCTGGTGCTTTAAAGGCTGCCATAAAGAGGAGTTGAGTAGTTACCTGCTGATAAATTTGAAGTCCATCTATCATAATGAAAAAGAAGAGGAATTCTGAGCACTTAAATTAATTTTTCAAGATTTTCTTGTGGGAACTGACACTGTGAATATACTTTTGTAACACTTTAAAAGCTAGCAAGCATTGCTGTGATTATTTCTGTTTATCTCTTGTGTAGTCTTTTCAGTTCTCCCTCTTCCACTCCCAAAACTACAGTTCTAATTGCACAGGGTTGGGATTTTGGTTTGGTTTTTTTTTTTTTTTTTTTTTGGTGTCAAAAAATTCTTGCAAGGACAAAGAGGCCGCATTTCTATCATACCAATCTGNATTTCTGAGGTTTCTGAGATTTATTAAGATTTTCGTTAAGCTAAAAGTTTTTAAACAGGTTTTATTTTATGTACATAAAAATATATGTAATGGACATGAAAGCACTAGAAGAATAACTGGAGCTTTCTATTGTTTGGTAGCCTACTTAATAAATATCAATAGGAGTTAAATGTATTTATGAAAATATTAGTAATTCAGTTTTTACAGCTAATATTTTAATAGAATATGTTGTATTTGAACTAAGAAGTTTAAAAACAGTGGTCTGGTGAGTAAATTCTGTAAATAATGCTTAAAGTTTTTTGGCAATATACATGTTTTTAACTTGTAATAGTTTCTATATTTGCATTTCTATAAAATGCAGCTGATTGTGAGCAGTTCAGTTCTTTTGATCTTAAATGCAAAGGTATTTTTAATTTTTATTGTTTGGTGTTTCTTATTGTTGTGTTAGAAATATAGGTAATCAGATTTTTTCCCCCATTCTTAGGGTCTTTCTGAGAAAAATATGAGTAGTAAACTTGAATTAACTACCTTTAAGTCTTCAGTCTCCAGATGGTTTCATAGGTAGGAGCTTAAACATGTCTTAGTTCTTAGTAGAAAGATTGTAGGTCATCCACACTGTGACATTACTGCTTATTAATATGGCAGAGCTACTTCAGTAGGAGTGCCAACCTGTTGAGTAAGAGCCTATGAAAATGGGGTCTTTTGATGTCTTGCAAAAGTTTTTCAGGTCAAAGTGACCATTAGGGGAAATATTCTGCATCTTCCCAGTAAATGAATAATCAAAGCTGTCATTCCTAATCAGTTCCTAATGCACAAGTTTTTTGTGTGTTGGGTTTTTTTTTTTTTTTAATTTTCCCTTTTATATTGTACTTGACTGTCTTCAAACCCAGAGTGTAAATATTCCACAAAAAACCCATGATGAAAACTTTTTCTTATAAAATCATTCCTAAATTTGAGGCTTAAAGCTATAGGTGACAACAACACTATTCCTTCTGCAGCAGTGTAGCAAAAATAAAATGCATTTTTCTTTAATGCCATCAGTGGAGACATGATCAATTTCCATGTGCATCCTTACATCACTGATAAGTACAGTTACTGACTCTGCAGCAGTCCAGAAACATAACCTGACTAAATTCCTTTTGGTTCTAAGTGATGAAGCTGAAGAAAAGTAGGAACATTAGTAAGTAAACTACATATTTTTACCTAATTTACAGCTAAATGAATCTCACGGCTGTCTGTGTTAATCTTGTATTTGTAGGCCATGCTATATTTTCTAACAAACTAATTAGTAAGTATCATGTAGAACACTTTTGATCATGGATCTGTCTTTTGTCACACTGAGACTAAATTATTGTGACAAAGTATAATCAAATACCAAAGTTGTACAACATGGTGAACTATGGTATTGGCAAAATCTTAACCCAGAATGTTTCTGGGATCCCCCACTGGCCTGTTGGTTGATCAGTGTCCTCCTGTTCATCATCTGTCAAATTAGTAACACTCCCTAAAAAGCACTTTGTTGACTCTGTTACGCTCTTTTCATCAAGGTGTCACTGCCCCCTTCAGTACTGACTCTGAAGGTAGTAGTACATTGGATTTTTTTTTTTTTTTTGGTAGAGTAACTTATTAGCTTTGAGTGAGTATGCTTAGTTTTCTGAAGAAGTAATATTTTAAATGTGCCCCTAATATTTTAATCACTACATAGTATCACAACAGATTTATGACAGTATATGAAGGAACTTCTTGCTGAGAGTTTTCATGACTCAGTTTTGAGGTTGGTAACCACAAAACAAAGTCATATTATCTTTTTCCCTACTGATATATTTTTTTTTTGCGATTTATATGAAATAAAGTGCTTCTCAAGGAGCAAAACTATCTTCAGAGTTCTCAGTGGTCAGCAATAATGAAAACATGTTTGTACGCAGCCACTTGTCTCAGGATTGCTTTTTTAACAAAACAGTTACTGAATTCATGCTTTAAAGCTATCTTCTGTAAATAAAGAAATTTTAGGTACTATCAAATGTACAGTGTCTGTGGAGGACAGGGCTGAGTCAACTGGCTTCTCCTGCCTGCTTTCAGATACCAGCAGTGGTTGCTTTAGTGCGAAGTTCAGTTTGAGGAGCAGTTGTTCTCCTAATCCTGCCATCAAGTTGGTAGAGTCCAACTGTGTAAATATGCAGTCATATTCTCCTTCAATTCTGTCTGGCAGCCAGGGCTCAAGCACAGAGAACCGATCTGTTTACTCTCCTTGTCTATGATGAGCCTTGTCTTGCAAGGTACTGCCTGTTGCCAGTCTAACTTGACTCGTGAAGGTACTTGGTACAAATATGGCAGCAAACTGCCCTGAGAGCAGTAGATGGTCAACTCTGGAAGGAAAAATGGAAATATTATTTTCATACAGGAGAAATGGAAAACTTAGGTGTATTAACGAGAAAGTTAATCATGATAGTTTAATACTGGACTTCAATACTGAAGATGCATGAGATATACTAGCAATGATATTCAAGCCATGGTTGCCCTTGGTGCTCCAGAAAAGCCTCTCGTGTTAGGATTCATACAGAAAGCCTGTTTGGAAGGGACCTTAGGAAGTTACTTGGCCCTTCGCACATTTGACTACTTCTACCCTTGAATAGTTTTTCATTGATTGCAACTGGATAAAAAGAGCTGCATTTTCTTGAGTGATAAGAAAGGAGAAAAAACCCCAAATCTTACAAACATACAAAGGTATGTGTAGAGAAGAAACTGGAATGATTCTATCAATGTGTGGTAATACTATGCTGGCTCATGGGCTGGGGTGGAAATCCCATTTTCTCAAGTGTTTTCTGAGTGATTTGCTTTGATAGAGTCCACAATAAAGTGCACACGCTGAACTGCAAAGATCTGACCTTCATAAAAGGTATGAAAGGGTCTGAGTCATCTTCTGGAATGTGAACCTTAAGTTGTAGGGAGCAATTTGGTGTTTCAAAATGGAAGCTGAGGTTCCCTGGTACTTTCTGAATAAGATGGCTTTTTTTAAGATCTGAAAGGCATGGTATATTTCACATTTACTTTGCTTTCAGAGTAACTTGTTGCTGGCAATTTGTGTTGTATTGCACGAAGTCCAAATAACTAAACTTAGTGTAAAGAAGGGCAAATAGTTGCAAGACTTTTGTAAAGCTGGAAATAACAAAATACAAATGTGTTCTTTATTTTCTGATATACACATGTTTTTTTGGGAAAAAAAAATGTTAAACTTCCAGGAGGCTGTCAAGCCCTGAGATGGGCATTAGACTTAATCCTAGCAGTGTGCACCTTCAGTTTTGTGGCTGGCTGTTTGAAGCATGGTTAATATTAGTTTTTATTAATGCAGAACAGTAGCTCTAATTTTTTACCTTGATTTTCAGGTGTAGTTTTTAATAGTAAAGCTATTAGGAAAAATAGGTCTGTGACAAACTCATGCCCCGATGTAACTAGGTGTAGATTCAGCTATGTTTGCTTTTAGAAAGCATGTATGCTGTTTTGTTCTCCCTCATTTTTCTCTATATCTCTCTTCTGTCTTACTTGCCTTACTTTGGGCTTGTGATAGTTTGTCTTAACAGCTCTGGGTAGGAGAAATGATCTCTCTGTACGTGGGCTTTTATGTGCTTGAAGTCTGTTCTGTACCTCTGCTCCAGTCCAAGACTCCTTAGATGTAAAAGTACAGGTAAATAAGTGTGGAAATCAAAAATACACTCTTGTATGGTATCTCCTGAGTTGAAAACATTGAGTTTTTTTTAGGATCAGGAGCAACACAAATGAGTTGAGGCACCAAAACAGGAAGGATGGAAACAATGCATAGTAACACTAGTCGGGGTGGATGGACTCCGATATCCTCCATGCCTGCCCTCCTCCCCCTTCCCTCCAACCCTAAAGAAAAGGGAAAACACACACCTGCATCCCACCCACTCATCGAGGGACTTGAATTACATGTCCTTGATACTGGTATAATGATTAGTTGCTTACTTTAACTCCTGCAGGTAGTGAGGAGAAGCTCTCTTTACGTTATATATACCTTTGTGGAATATGTGGTAGATGTGTGTTTTTGGACAAGGTAAATACTGTAAGATGTGGTTAATGTCAGGGCTAGAGGATGGCATCTTATCCAAGTTAATAATGTTCTGTGTCTTCTAATGTCAAATCCCTTATGCAATTAGCTTATTCAGTGTAGGGAGTGTCCTGTCCTGGAAGGTGTGTGCAGTGTAACTGAATCTTCTGATCACAGGTGAGATGTGGCTGTGCATTTAAAGAGAATAAATGAAGAAAGTAACTGAGGGTGCATATTAATAGGCTGTATGCTGAATTTAAACTTGGAACTCTGTTAGAGAGGGTATGTTTTCTTCCTCTTTGTTTTGAGGATACACTTTATTTATAATCAACTTAGTGACTACAAACTGTAATTTCTCCTTAAAACTTCACTTGTCTTGTACTTTGCAGTTGTTTCAGGTGTGATGGCTTGATGAACTCGCCAATTGTACAGGAGTGAGGGCAAGGTAAGAAATTGCTCAGCTGAACAAGGACAGCAGACAGTCATAAGCTGTGTCAGTAAGCCTGAGTGAACAGCACCTGAGAAGTAGGTACACAGGAGATCTTTAGGTTAAACAGCTGGAGAAAACACAATTTCAGCTGAGTCTCATTTAATGAAAGGGGTGGAAGCTGCATAACTTAGGCAAATTTTAAGCCACAATTCCAAGTGTTACAGTTTGTGCTTTAGAGATCTGCTGCAGTCTCTTCCACAGTGTTTTTCAAGTATATGTGATGACAATGGATGCTGCTATATCTTACTCTGGTAGTATTCTGCCTGTTGTATTTAGCAGATAATATTGTACAATAAAAGACTGGTAATAAAAATTAAGACTGACGTACTGTAAGATTGTGGATTAAAGAAGTTAGTTTCACTCCCTTACTCAGTTACCAGAAGCTTGGCAGAAGAGCAGATACATTCCTTTGCCAAAAGTAAGATAGGAAATATGTGTTTGTCCCATTTCCTCTATGGCAGCTCTTAAGTTGATATAGTTCTGCTGTATGTTTGTAGAATATACAAATGAACATAGCCTTGCTGGAAACCTGACTCTTGAGAGCCCCTCAGAACTTTCATCAGCACCTTGTAACTAGAATTGGAAGAAGCGCGTTAAGGGAAACGCCATTGCACACCTCAGTCTGCACACTTAAATGCTCGATGGAGTGGGTAGAAACTGAGCTCTCTTCAGATTAGCTGTGAAGAGGGAAGATGAATTTTGTGAAATTTACAATGTGAAGGAGTTGTACGACTTTAATGACTTCTGTTATTGTTGACATATTTGAGCACTATGGCCATACTTTTTAAAAATCGTTTAGAGGTTCTTGACATGTTGTCCAAATCAAACTGGAGTTGGAACAGAATGGGCACTGAAAATTCCAACTTTATTGTGCTTTATGGAGAAGAACTCAAGTAAACTAGAAGCTGAAACTTTATATTTAAAAACTTGAGGTAAATAGAAATGTAGTGATGAATTAATTTTTTGGGAATACACTTAAATGTAAAGTTGGCTGTGAGACTCGACTGAAGTGACAAGCAAAGTAATCTCAATCTGTCACTTTGAAAATGCAATGCAGTGACTGTTCTTGTTGCTGTACTTCATGGCTTCCAGAGGTTGCCTGGAGTAAACTATATTCCCTGTGTGCTTTTCCTTTGTCACAGACTTAGCCAAAAGCTGTTAAAACTATTCTTGTAGTTTAGATAAAGTAGATTCCTATTAAGGAACAAGTCAATGGACAAACAGTTGTATCATCTCTTTTTCAAAACTTTTTAATTCATGTATTTTATTCAGATAAAATCTTGGGTTTATATCAGATTGAGATCTCACACTTGAATGCTAGCTATGGTTCTAGCACCTGTAGTTTTACCAGCAGCACTGTCAACTCCCTCGGCCTGTTCTCAGCAGTCTGCCTGTGCTAAAGTAGTGTTGCTTCTGTTTGTGGCATCTGTTTGTTGCAGTTTCAGATCTACCTTGCAATTACTGGAAACTCTATTAGGACTCATCTGTACTATTATTTTAAGTAATTAATTTTAATTGAATTAATTTTAATTCTGTTTTAGTGGTGTTGGAGCATCTAAAAAACTTAACAGAAGTAAACCACTTAGATCATTCTGCATCACCAGATTGTATAGTGTGTTTTAATTTTAAAGCTGTTCCCCTTTAGCTAAGAAATGGTTTCTTCCTTAGACTCACACAGTTGCAATACTGTTTTCCTTCACCAAATGATGTCAGGCTATTTGGAAAGTCAGCTCAGTAAGATGGCAAATCAAAACCAGATAACAGGTGATAGTGCTGATTGATCTGACAGCAGAGTTCAGTTAGTATTTTGACTTTCTCTGTTCTGTAACCCATTTTGAAACATCACTTGAGTTGAATGTTAGCAACTCAACTACAAAATNNNAAACATCACTTGAGTTGAATGTTAGCAACTCAACTACAAAATTTCTCTGTTGGCGCTTTCATAGGACTTCTGTGTTTTTGTCTGCTACTTCTACATGGAGCTCTTTCCACAAATGGAATAACTGGTTTGGTTTTTGGAATATATTAACTTTGGCAAGTTTCCTTCCCCCGCCCTCTCCTTCCCTCCTTTGCCCCCCCCATGTGGCAGATATCAAACATGAACATATGGGCACAGAGTGACACAGCAATAGAAGGATCAAGCTGGATAAACAACCTCTGCACAGACTAACCCTCCAAAAGTGTGGTATATGGTTTGTGG
>VYZR01128193.1:0-10205 GCA_013400675.1 Oxylabes madagascariensis
TTTTTTTTTTTTTTTGAGAAGCGTTTACTATTTTTTAAGGAGGCTCTCTTCCTACGGGATCTGTTCCCAGCTGCGTGTGTGCGCGGGTGTGTGTCTGAAAAAGTTGTGTACAAGTGCTCCGTGCTGCCTAGCAAGTGCTAACTGGGATTTCTAGTATTTCTTTGTGATGACCGATTTTGAAATGGGTTTCTCTAATGCCAGGAAATCGCGTCTGATGTTGTCAAATACTAGAACTGCCAATAGCCAGAGCTGGACGGAATGTCCTATTTATGTGGGGGGGTTTTGTAAGACGGTCGTTCACCTTCCTTTTTTTTATGAATTTTTTTAAATAATAAAGGTTGAGTAACAACACGTCCAAGGTTGACTGCCTTTCTCTATCTTCAGACCGCTACGTTCACTTTCCCTCTTGCCTACCTCGCAATCCCCCCCGCGGGCAGCCGAGGAGGGGCAGGCGGAGCGGCAGGCGGGAGGGAGAGGATGCGCTGCCGGGGGCTCGGGGGCGGCCAGCTCCGGCTCGGCGGCGGCAGGAGCGCGCACCGCCCGCGACCCGGAGGAAAGGGAGAGTACTGGGTGTCCCCATGGGGAAATCCAAACCTCCGGTGCTCCTGGGGGAGGAGAGCGGTCAGGAGGACCGAGTGCTCGACCCCGGCGAGCCGGCCCCGGATTGAGCCCTGGAGGGCGAAGGTGCAGGGCTGACCGGCGCCGTGCAGGCAAGTTAGTCCCGACCTAAAACACGGGCTGGGGAAAGCCGTCCTGGGCGGGAGAGCCGCCCCGCCGAGGACAGCTCCTCTCGGGCACGCAGGCGGTGCGGGACCGGAGCCCGGACGGGAGCAGCGAACCGCACCTGCGGCGAAGCGCGGCTGAGGGGCTCGGGCAGCGGGGCAGCGCCCAGCCCGGCCTGCGAGGCTCAGCCCCACCCCCTGGGGCCGGCAGCGGCGCTTGAAAGGGTGCGGGTGCCGAACCTTGCTCCCTTGGATCCCGACAGGTGAGACAGGGCGTGGAGAGCATCCCGCGACCTCCGCAGGAGCCGTACAAAGCTGCCCAGAGACAGTGGATCTTTAAGGACCCACCACCCGTGGCGCCTCTGAACGCCTCCCCGTCCTTGCCAGCAGCGGGNTCAAGGCACCGGTTCCGCCCGGCTCAGGTGCCTCCGGTTGATGCTGGGGCGGCAGGGAAGCCCACCCTGAGGCGGTCTTGCTTCCCCTGGCCGGGCGCCGGGAGCCGAGCACAGAGCCCAGTCCCGGAGCGGAGGGGAGCCTCGGGGGCAGAGCCAGGGCAGTGCATCACCCCGCTCCCCCCGGCACGGGCAGCGCCCGCCCAGGCGCGGGAAAGGTGGGGGTGCTTGAGCCGCGACCAGCCCCGGTCAGTGCCTCCCTACTGGTGCACGGGCACATCAGCCTGGGCTCCCTCCCGCCGCCCCACGAGGGCCGAATGAGCGCTCCTCCCCGGTACGAGAGTCCCGAGCCCCAGCAAACCCCGCCGTGCCCCGCTGCGGGACAGCAGAGCCCCCCTGCCCGCCCCGCTGCCCGCCGCTCCCAGCGCGGCCCCGGCCCTGCCCTGCCCGCAGCGCCTTTCCCAGCCCCGCGCACGTCGGGCCGTAAAAACCAAAGGCACGGGGCAGCGGGTCTCTCCTCTCGGCTACAAGGGCCGCCTCTGTGTACGCGATTACTCTTTTTCTCTTTCTTGTCTTTCTTTCTTTTTTTACAGTTTAGTTATCCTGACTTTACAATAAAGCCATTCTCTGCTTTCTCACCTCGTTATCTCTTTCCTTTATCCGCTTTTGGCAAGCTTCAGTTGTAATCCGAAGTTACGGGCAAGACCCGGGCACATCCCCACCCCAGCCTGGCCCCCAGGACATTTTCCGGTCATACAGACAGAAATGGTCACTGTGGGCTTTAATAATAACAGAAACAGCCTCATCTTTACTCTCTACTACTAGCAGATCTTGGTCAAAGGCTATATGAGGTCAGGATTTTTTTTTTCCTAAATAAGTCAGCTTTCTAAAGCTACATTCCTCCTTTAAACCGAACACAGAGCTCTTATTTATCACTTTCTCTTTAATCAGCAACAGAAGAAAAATTTGCTATGAATTCCTGGAATCCCTGAAAGAGATCACACTTTTCCTTTGCACAAATCAAAGTTATCTGCTCCTATTATATCCTCCACTTAAAATGAATCATAAGCCTCCATCCCACTGAGCTTTCTCGGGGATACTTGTTTAGCACAGACGAGAACAATACGCTGTACATCTAAAGAGCCCAGGGCGGCAGAAGCCTCTCCGACTGATACAAAAGGATTGAGAAACGTCCTATCTTTAAAACGCATTTTTAGTCTCTTTTTAGCACCTCCCTAGTGCACGACAAACAGAAGTCAGAGAGCGCGGAGAGATTTATCAAGAGAGAGATCTGAGTGGCAATTACATGTTCTGTCAATAATTAATTGAATTATGTCCTCATCATAATTACATACAGTCCTTTAGCCAGGAGGAGAAAGGAAAGAAGGAAGTTGTGGTGTGGTCAGAGGGGGATCTCAGGACATGGTTCCAGTCATTAAAAATATGATGTAACATTGCAATCTGGCGTATTCTGAGACACAAATGGGGAAGCACAAACGAAACCAACTACTAAAATATTATTTGCTTTACAGCAGGGAGACAGAAAAAGCACTTGCCTTCATTAGTTGTTTTCATTACTACTTTCTGCTGGGGATTTAAAGGTACTTTGCCATGCAAAGACCAAAGGTCTTGCTCATTTGAACTATGACCTATATGTTGTAGTCTTTCTATTGTTCACCGCTTACTGCCTGACTACATTGGATGATTCTGATGCTTGGAATAAAAATTTAAATTTGTCCAGAATTAAAATTAGACCAACAAAGCATCCTATACTCAATACAAATGTAGAAATGACACATTCAAATAATCTTGCAAGCAAATTCTTACTCTGACACTTATTTTTCTGTGCTTCTTCCAGTCATAAGGGAGATCATCATATCATTATTAATTTATTATTTACGAAGAGCTGTTAGAGTACTCTTTTGGTACACAAATGCAAGAAAACAAAGAGCTCGATTCAGTTCTCACACAAGTTTTGCACTGGTGTAACTTCAATGACACGGGTGTAGTCACTTCAGAACCACCTGGGTGTAATTATGATCAAAATCTGGGCTATTGCACTTCCTTTGCTTTTCTAATGGTTCAAAACCTCTATTTTTCTACAGCATGCTGTGGAAGACAGACAGCTGTTTGCACAGAGTTCAAAAATCATTCTCAAGTTCCTCCTCACTGCCAGTGCAGGGTCCTATATCCTGCCACAATTTAGGCATGTCAGCACATTTCCTGACTGTTCTGCATCCTCCCTACAGCATGAGAGTTGTAAACCTCATCGATATGTATTTCCTTCCACTTGTTAAGGCACATCCTCCTGGTGTCTTGAGCTATAGAACAGGTAGCTTTTCATTCTAATTGCTTTTAAGATCCAGATGCCAGAAAGGAATTTGACACCTGCTTCCCACTTTGCAAATTTCTCTTTTCAGACAAATGTTTGATGATGCCTCTTGAAAAGGGGTTCATTTATGACCTTCACTTAATTGACTAACTCATATATTTCTCATCTTCTTGGCCTTCCACCTGCTTCTTCAGAGATTTTGGAAGTGGTTTACAGTGGTAGATGCGCTAGCACTCAATGGCCAAAAACATCTTAACTAGAATTGCAAACAGTATTCAGTATTTCCTGGGTGAAAATGCAATACAGGACAAGGTTAAAATCCTTCAGCCAGTATGTTTTGCATGAGGATCCTTCTCTGGGCTTGTGCCCTCAAAAGTAAGGCTCCCTCCATCTGGTCCATGAAGTTCCTGTGCCAATCAAACATAGAAGATCAGGTCTGTATGTTGTTTCGTCTCTCTTTGGCAAATTAACAACTCCATCTTGACTTTGCTCATGGAAGCATTTGCTTCCATTTCCATTCAAGTAATAAATATCCTCCATCTTAAAAGGACCTTTAGAACATGGCCATATGGGGTAAGGTAGCCCAACCTCCTACACAACCCCCCAGTGCCCAGAATTACCCCAACAAGGAGGTGATCCCTGAAAGTCTGATAAAGGTATCCAAGAGCTGCATTTCTCACTGGAGTCTTCAAGAATGAACTGGCACATAGTTCCCAGCAGAAGGGTATTCCATTATCCATTATAAAGCAATGGGCACCATGGAAAATTATAAACAGATTTGTATTTTACTGAACCCCCTAGCAATGAGGGTAAGAACCATGACAAAGGTTTCATTCTTTTATGCCCATCTTCTCTTCTCACCATCTTAGGTTTATAAAGCAACTAGTGTTTCGGGAGTCTGCATTTGACCAGATTTTCACATTCCTTTCCAAGTCACCCCAGGCTGGATTTTTAGGGTCATATTTCTATTTTTCTTGCGTCTTGCTTTTCTCGCCTGAAAAGTCAGTCAGGATATACATTCAGAATCACAGCATATTCTGAGCTGGAAGGGACCCACAAGGATTATCAAGTTCAGCTCTTATATGAATGGTCCATATGGGGATGAGACCCACAACCCTGGCATTATCAGTACCATGCTCTAACCAACTGAGCTAATCCCTTGCAGTAGACAAAATTTCAGTATAGTTATTTAATCTCTACAGGTTGTCAGGCATAATTTCTCCAATTATGTACCACCTTACAGAAATTAAATGAGGTGTCACTGCATAGAACCTCACTTCAAGTATCATAATTCTTTTAAATTTTGTGTTCAGACCTCTTCCAGAGCTTTCTCTGAGTTCATATAACTTTGCAAGCATAATTATGCCAAAGATATTTTTAGTGCCAAAGACCTGATAGTGAGAATAATTCCTAAAAATAAAAAAACTAATTTCATAACATCTGGATTAATTTTTAAATATATGTTTATTTAAAAATACATTTTATTAAGTAATAAATAAAATTTTAATATATATGTTATGACTTCTAGGAATTGTTCTAATGGAAGTGACCCTTAAAAAAACTATGGCACTGAACTGAAGAAATTCTGGAAGTTGCACAATTCCATGAAAGAAAAGAAAGTATTATTTATTTGATCATTTTCTATTTGTGATGAAGGACAATCAGGAAAAAATAGGGTGCAAGGCTGCTGTCAACCAGATTTGCAGTACATGGGCATAGAGAACATACTGTGCCACTAACATACAGATGAATACAATTGCAGAGATCAAAATTAGCCCAAAGTGTATTTGGAACATTGGAAAGGGAGAGGCAGGGAGTTGTGCATTTTATAGAATAAAATAGTTATTTCAAGAAGCAATAAATATACTATTTTCTTTTTTAATTACCAAGTTAATTTCTATGTTTTCTCACTCAGAAGTGGAACACATCCATTGCATGTGTGTTGGTGAATAATGAAGAGTTTTGGGGAAATGGAACAGATTAGATGAAACTCAGTTGTCTAGTTCCCTTGATTTCATTTAATCGTGGTTTTTTCCTTTTAACTGTATATTGCCTAATCTAGAATGCATACCACTGGAATGCTTATGCTGGGCTCTAGTTTCTTTGATGTTCATGCTGATCTGTGTGCATTTCTGTCAGTGTTTAGTTGACTGAAGTATCTTTGGTACTAAATAATCTACCAGGACATCAATTGCTCTATCTACCTGATTAGAGCAAAAGTATGGTAACCAAATGTAACAGAAGAATTTGGAACTGTTCCCCAGAACTGACCATCCAGACCTCTCCTATTCCCATAAGATGTCTTCAGTTGATTCATTCAGCCATAATAAATTCCAGAAGTTATCTATTGGGAGGAACCGAATAGAAGGAAAAAGAGCAGCTTGAGGAAGAAATGTCAGGGATCTTGCATTTCGGGGTTTTTTTACTAATTGAGTAAAAGTCTTCTGCTGTCTTTTCATGAACACAAGGACAGGTTTGGAGAAACTCCATAGTGATTTACCAGTAGAACTGAAACAAATTGGTACGTACCATAGAAGTACATCTGTTTTCTCAAGCTGGATAGGAAGCTACCCTGAGAGATGTAAATTAGCATTTCCCACAGACACTGCTGGAAGCTGGAAAGATCTTTTTTCTTTTACCACATATTCTGTATCACTATGAAATCACTTTGGAATCTTCTGGTTTGATAATAAATCTAAACCCAAGAAAAGAGACTCGACAAAAAGGAAAATCAGAGGTTTTTTTGTCTTTCCAGTTAATGAACATGCCCGCTGACTCACAGTTCGTTCCTAGATCTGTCGAGCCCCTCTTGCTCAATGCAGTAAGGATCACAGGCCAGAAGATGGGGAAGAAGCCGCTGAGGTCTCTGAGAGGGACCACAGCACTGTACTACAAATGCATGAGATAAGAGCCAAGCTGTGGGACAGTGAGAAGAGGGAGAAGATTATCTCTTCCCATGCACAGCACTGACAGCTGACAGACATGCACAGATCAATATTGTCTCTGAAACCTGGTGCTATTTTTGCTACCAGGTGAGTAATCAGGGCACTCATTGCAATTCTCATGTCATTTGTTTTTAGACGATGGATGTGTCATCATTGCAAAATGGAATTTGGGGGTTTTTGGAAAAGAAATCTACACTTAAGTCATCATTTTGAGCAAGTCAAAAGACACCCAAGGGTATGATTGCCTTCTATGCTGTTCTTTTTAATAAGGCCAAGGAAAAGCATCACTAGATGGGATTATAATCATCTGCTGCTTTAATGCAGACAATCGAAGAAGTCTCCTTTCTGATGGCTGTAAATTCATCATTATGGATACCACTCAGAGTCATTTGGCATGACATTTTTTATGCATAGAACAGAAAAGTGCAGTATTAGCTCCTGAGTGATTGGATGAGTTTTACATCCATTAATGTGCATAACAGAAAATGTTTCCCAGCTCCGACTTACCTCTCCTACACAAACTGAGAAGATGCAGATTGACTTGCTGCTGTTTATTCAAATTTTTGGTGCATTTTTTTCATTCTGTCCAAAGTCCTGTTTATTTGAGAACCTACAATCATTAGGTATTGTAGATTTTACTGCTGACTCCGAGGTCCTAGCAGTCTGGTTGTGTTCACATATTATGAAATTTACTGGATGACAGGCAATATGAGAGAAAATTAGTTGCATTAACCTCATAATGAATAAACATTTCTCAGTTCATGGCTTTGGGAAATCAAGGAATTGGTAGATCATAAGCCCAGGAAATCTGGAAAAATTTTTAATCACATTTTTTATCCACCCAATTGCCAGTTCAACCCGGTTAAAATCCATGTGTCATTATCTGAAAACTGCAAAATTAGTCCACAAAGAATTCATTGTACCATAAAAACATTAAAAGTAAAACTAAAACCCTCTGCTCATTTTCATAATTGACCACCTTTTTCATTTAAGATGTTTCATTTCTAAATGTAACTAGATTAAATGTAACTAGATTTAAAAAATCATTTCATTTTACATTTTGGTCAGCTCAAAAATATACATTTTCCAGTTATTCAAGTGAAATAAAATACACATTATTCAAATTCCCTGGTCTGAAGTGTGTCTTCCTGCTCATAAATTGTTCAGGAACTAGTTATGATCAGTTAATTTATACAAACACTTTATTGATCAAATTACATGAAGAAATTACAGCCAAGAATGTATCAACCAATTGTTCACCTAGGTTATTTATTTGACTGTTATATAGAACCATCACTTACATGAACGGTGTCATATTTGCTCCCCTGCTGATTATATGGCTTTTTTTTTTTCAGAGAGGAAATACCAAATATCAAGTAATGGCATTTTTTAGATGTGAATTATCAGACAAATAATCATTAAATGTTTACAAGATATACAAATTTTCTATCCAGATAGCAGCATTATCTATGTTTAAGTAATTGACACATTTTCAGAACTCCAAACCAACATTTTTTATTTAATAATATGCACAAACCAGAGTTTATAGGAGAAACCTAGATTATAAGAATGTTCTTCAAAATAATAAATAAAAAACCTACTTTTTAGCATTTAGGCTTCCAGTGTAAGCAATTGGGAGAACTCAATCCTACCTCAGCTGCCAGATAGTGAGGACACTCACTTAAAGGAGGATATTCTGGTACAAGCCCAGCCCATGTCCTTGGATCTAAACCTGGAAATTCCATAACCTGGACAATGTCATACCCTGTGAAATACAGAAACCATTTTCTTGGAACTTCAAAGGAAGAGGTACGGATCAGCATTTGTGGCAAATGGTTGGAGAAAGGCTGTTCACTTTCCTAACAAAGCTACTTACTGAGGATATAAAACAGCTGTGTTACAGTATCAAGCAAAATATCAGGTACATGCCATAGCTGTGAGGCTACTATTTAATTCCAGATGACCAACATTCTTCTCTATTTTATTCTGACCAGAAGTGCTATTCTGACTTGAGAAAGCTTCCCAACATTTAACCAATACATTCCCTTATAAAAGTACTTAACTTACCAGAAATTCACACACACTCCAAACAAAACTCCCCCAAAAAACACCAAGAGAAGAGAAGAGAGAAAGGAGAAGGAGAAGGAGAAGGAGAAGGAGAAGGAGAAGGAGAAGGAGAAGGAGAAGGAGAAGGAGAAGGAGAAGGAGAAGGAGAAGGAGAAGGAGAAGGAGAAGGAGAAGGAGAAGGAGAAGGAGAAGGAGAAGGAGAAGGAGAAGGAGAAGGAGAAGGAGAAGGAGAAGGAGAAGGAGAAGGAGAAGGAGAAGGAGAAGGAGAAGGAGAAGGAGAAGGAGAAGGAGAAGGAGAAGGAGAAGGAGAAGGAGAAGGAGAAGGAGAAGGAGAAGGAGAAGGAGAAGGAGAAGGAGAAGGAGAAGGAGAAGGAGAAGGAGAAGGAGAAGGAGAAGGAGAAGGAGAAGGAGAAGGAGAAGGAGAAGGAGAAGGAGAAGGAGAAGGAGAAGGAGAAGGAGAAGGAGAAGGAGAAGGAGAAGGAGAAGGAGAAGGAGAAGGAGAAGGAGAAGGAGAAGGAGAAGGAGAAGGAGAAGGAGAAGGAGAAGGAGAAGGAGAAGGAGAAGGAGAAGGAGAAGGAGAAGGAGAAGGAGAAGGAGAAGGAGAAGGAGAAGGAGAAGGAGAAGGAGAAGGAGAAGGAGAAGGAGAAGGAGAAGGAGAAGGAGAAGGAGAAGGAGAAGGAGAAGGAGAAGGAGAAGGAGAAGGAGAAGGAGAAGGAGAAGGAGAAGGAGAAGGAGAAGGAGAAGGAGAAGGAGAAGGAGAAGGAGAAGGAGAAGGAGAAGGAGAAGGAGAAGGAGAAGGAGAAGGAGAAGGAGANCTTGCTCCTTTTTTTTTTGAGCACAAGGGATGAGGCAGCTTCTATTATGAAAGAGTTATTTGCAGCTTAGGACTGAGTTCCACAAATTGCTGTTATCTGCTGTGCAGATGCTCATGTGACACACTGAATAAATATACCTTAAGGTAAGCACATAACACTGGACAATAGGTGTTCAATNTATGGATTCTTTTCTATTTCATTTAACACTGGACAATAGGTGTTCAATAAAGAAAATCCCTGAAGACAACAGTCATCTGAGTTCTGTAGAGATCAACTTTTGCATGAAGCACTTGAGGATGGCTGGCTGCCCCATGATAGTTTTTAGACAAAGCTGCCAGGAAATAAGAGGATGAAGAGACCTAGATTCTAAATTACCAGTGGATCATGTGAAGAAATTACATACTTAGGTCTCAAAAGATGCTGAAAAATGGTCAGTGAGCTTGCCTGTGCAAGAGATGGCTGAGAGAACTGTGAAAATAAACACATCATTGAGAAATGGAGGTAGGATGAGTGAGATTTACTTAAGAAAAGGTGAGAACAGTGTTAAATGAAATAGAAAAGAATCCATATTAAATAGTAGCATTAATGCAGTAAGCCAGGAAGCTACGAGTGATCAAGACTCCTCAAGAATCACAGTTAGATGAAGGATTTTATACACATTTATTCATGTATTTATTTTTCTGCATAAAATAAAACAAAACACAATCTTACAGAAACTTCTCTTTTTACATCCAACTCATACAGGGTTTTCTGTCTCATTGCCTGCCTCATACCAAAAGGTGTGGAAAAGCAATAAACTTGCTTTTCATTTTGGTAGGATTTTGCTTCTACTCTATGCATCTTTAAGAAATGTTGACCAATTTTTTTTTATTTGATTGTACCAATACTAAAATTTGGAGTATGTTTTAACTCCTGGGCTGCATCCAAAGCAG
>VYZR01128197.1:0-14424 GCA_013400675.1 Oxylabes madagascariensis
TGTCCAGCGGCAGGAGCTTGCAAGGAGCTGGTTCATGTCAGTCAGCCTGTGACACAGGCACCAGGGCAGGAGTTGGATGGCTGAGGATGGCCAAAGCTGCTTTATCTGCTCTGATCTGGGAGCAGATTCAAGCTTTGTTCCACCTGGGATCACAAAGCAGAGTTACATTCTGGAAGCTTCAAAATTTATTCCATGATTTGTATTTTTATTTCCTTTGACAATGAGTATAAATATGATAGTAACTTCCATATCAAAAAGAAACTGCCATTACACTCTCACTCGAGCCCTCATTAATCATTAATCAAGCTGAAGGAATGGATGGTAATGGCTCAGTTGTTTATTGACAACCATTGGGTTTCTCCTCAGCCAATTCATGATGCTTGTCTGGATTAGTGTTGGAGTCTACCAAATAATCTATTAACACTTCAGGCTATTGACAGACCTCCTTGAAACACTTTTAAATTGTTTTTGTGGCAGTCAGCTTGGAAAAAACTTGGAGAAAACAAGTGCTCCCCTCCAGCCCTACCCAATATATTTGGGGTTTGTGATGTCATCAGCTGAAAAACAGGTTTGTGCATGCATGGCCCTGCCAGGACCTTGGTTTGTACAGCCTATTTATTGTGTGCCTTTCCAAAACTGGTCCATGCCAAAGTTTCAGCCATGGTACGCAGTAGCCTAGAGCATGAAAAAGCAGCAATCCTACATCAAATGAGTTTTGTGCCTGTTTTCTTTTCTTTGTTTCCTCACCTCCTCAATCACTAATCACAGGCACAGAGATGAAATCTGCCCATGGCTGTATCTCTAGACTCCCACTGACTTGGAGTGAGATTATACAGTGGGACCTGAAACCAGAGGTTTTGCCTTGGTTTTATTTTTCATCCTGAAAAAGAAAAACTAGACAAGGGACTAGTCAGAGCTCAGAATTGGAAATTCGAGTCCCCAGAGAAATTATTTCTGTGCACCTACACCTTGAAAATAGGTTGTTTTCCTACTTCTTTGTGTTGAGGTCTCAGACACTAATTGCCTTATTAACAAGCTGCCATGATCTCCACTGCTGAATAACTGAGCAAATTAGGATAGTGCTGCATGTGTGTTACTTGAAGGACATGCTTCAGCTGGGATTTCCTTGAGCATCACGTTTCTGTGGAAACCTAATGAAACTGCTTTGTATTAAGTGCTTGTGATGATGTTTCTGACCTTTTGTGCTTCCTCTCCATTCTTGGAAAAAGCACCTGCATTTCGGGCCAATTTGCTATGCATGTAAACCACCGTAAGTGGTGAAATGACTTTTTCTGGGTTTGACAGAGAGCACTAAGTATTGTGCTTTTGTTCCCTACGCTGCTGAATACGAGCTGGCTAACTATACATACTGTGAGAGCCGTTGTATCACGCTGTTAAAACCTAAGGAGCTTTTTATTGGACTTGCATGCTAAATAACTTCAAAGGTACCACCTGGCGTTTTTATATAAATTATAAATGTTTTAAAAATACTTCAGGAAAAATACTTTAATAGCGCAGTTGCCCACTGCAGTGTCTCACGCTATGTAAACTTTTGGTTACGGCTGTTTAGCCCTTCCCTCACCAATGACAGTCTGCTGCATGGGATTCAATTACAACTGTTTATTCAGCTTGAATAAAAGGTTTCTTTAGATATTTGATCTTGGACCATTCATTCTTGTTTTGTAGTTTAGTGGGAAACACCCACAAATATGATTTTTGCTGCAGTCCCCCAGATAGCAATTGTGAAACGTGGCATAAAGAGCATCATAAAATAAAACCACTGTAGCTTCAGAGAGCAACACAGTTTTGCATGAGTTTGATCTCGCTCAGCTTTACTGGGAGCTGTGAAACTCTCATCTCTGGTGTTCAGAACTGCGGGAATATCAAAAGTGAAGCCCTGCAGCAGATCTGGAAGGTCGGTTCTGGATGATGTGTGCAGGGCAGATCAAGGATGGTGCTCTCCTGTTTGAGAGGCTGTGTGGGGCCAATGTTGGCTCTGTAGCCTCAATGTTGTCCCCCTTAAACAGGACTGAGGTGCTGCTATGGGGCAAAAGTTTCTTGCCTTTTGAACTTGAGTATTTTACCTAGGCAATCTTTCTTCCTCTGCTTGTCTGCTCTCCTCATTAATGTTGACTTCAGGATCTTCCCTTGTAGCCCTTCTAATGAATGTATGATCTTTGGTACAAAAGTGTTCACGTGTGCTGGGGCTGGGTCTGTAGACTTAACTGCAGTTGGTAACAGAGCATCAGCTCAGAAGTAGGATACTGTGATCCATCATTTCCAGCATGGTCCAGAGCCTCTGGGTGGAACTTGGCTGCTGGTGGAGCTGGATTGTTTCTGTTTGGTGGTGAGGTCACTGGTGAGCATAATAAAACTGAAAAACAGAGGAAAGCTTCCTCCCAAATATTTGCATAACACTGGCCAAGTTGGTCCTGTGAATTTCAACAATACAGGAGACCTGCAAGGTACTGGGTGTTTGATTCGAAGCAAGGGTTTTTCCCAGAATAGGCGGTTATTTGCTGTACATAACTCTTGTGACCATCAGCTGTGCGTGGGCTTACAGTACACTGCAGATCAAAGTATTATTTCTGCTGGCCTTGAAACTGCTGCCTGGAGTGAGATAATATCTGCAAATGATGCATTGTAACTGTTGACACAGGAAAACTGTTTTGTAATCTAGTACAGCAAAAATAAATTAAAAAAGCAATTGGAGAACTTGCAAATGTAACAATCCTGCAAATATTATTTCTCTCCGCCTTCTTATTTATTCATACATTTGTAAATGCCAAAATGTCTTTTACCTGCCCTTTCTCAAGGGCAGATCCCTAGGGCCATAATAATTGAAAATTAAGAATTTACAGTGTCGTAATTAAATTCTACCCTTTGAACTCGTGTGGACTCTAGTTGCATATTAACAGCTTCCCACGCAGATCATGAGTGGCAAGAAGTATTTTGATCACCAACTGCTGCAAGATAACATAACAAGCTCTGACAGCTCCCTAATTACCAAACTACCCACTAGTTAAAAACTCTTTCATACTATAGCAATTCTCTTCCTTGTGCACAAGTCAAAAGGTATAACTAATTTGTCCTTTAATTGATATCTATATTGCTGCTTAAATAAAGGGCACATTCTCCCCCAATATGCTTAAATATTAATTTGTCGCTTATGAACTGGATTTGGGAAATAATTGGAATGACTAAGACTTCTGTCCTTGATTTTTGTCAATTTCACCACAAAACGTTTACATCTTATTTGATCATTAGTCATGTTTAGTGATTGGCAAATTGTGTACAGTGATCCTGAGCAAAGCTGAAATTCAAATGCTTCTGTACACATAAAAGATTCCCACCAGCCCAAGTCCCAGCACTTGTGGCTGGGTACAAAACAATAAATAATTAAGCCTTAAAAGAAGGTTGCAGAGTGGGCAGACCTGGCACCTGGACAACAGCAGAGGGAACCCAGTCGTGCCTGCAGCTCAACACCCCCTTCCTTGTCCATAAACTCATCAGGTTTAGGCTGGATATGCTCATTAAAACTTCCTCCCCACACCAAGGAGGGGGAGGTGGCTCTGCTGGCTCAGCTCCCCCAGACCCCACCACAAGTGGCCCTTGCCCAGCACCCAGTGCCATCTCTGCTTCTCCTGTCACTGGCTATAATTTAGGGGAGAGAGGGGAAAAAAAAAAAAAAAAAAATGAGGTTCTGGTGGCTTGCCAGTTTGGAAGGAAGAGTGGGAAGGTGATATGGAAGCTGCTGCAGCTACATTTTCAGCACAGACACAAAGAGCGAAATCTGGGTGGGTCTGAAGGTGGAAGAGGGTAGGACAGGGATGCGCTCCTAGGGGCGCCGTGCTTTCCAGAGGGACAGGGACACCGGGAGATGCTGCCAGGGATGCTGTGCAGCCTCTGGGACACCGGGAGATGCTGCCAGGGGTGCTGTGCAGCCTCTGGGACACCGGGAGATGCTGCCAGGGATGCTGTGCAGCCTCTGGGACACCGGGAGATGCTGCCAGGGGTGCTGTGCAGCCTCTGGGACACCGGGAGATGCTGCCAGGGATGCTGTGCAGCCTCTGGGACACCGGGNCTGTGCAGCCCTGGGACACCGGGAGATGCTGCCAGGATGCTGTCCAGCCCCGGGACAGCGGGCAGACTCTGCTAGGGTGCTGTGCAGCCCCTCTGGAGGAGCGGCTCCCAGGGATGCGGAGCCCGGAGCGCTGCCGGGGGAGCGCGCATCCCTCCGGGGCTGGGGATGGGAGCGCCGCGGGCTCCTGAGCAGCTCCTGTCTTCCTGCTCCTCCCGAGCCTCTCGTGATTGAATCCTTCCCTTAAACTGCAGCCAGAGGAGGTGGGAGACCACTAATGAGGCTGGTTTCGGGACATCCCTCATGCTGTGTAAATACCCCTCGGGGAATGTACTGTAGGCAAAGGTAGTAAAACCCTGGTTTCCTTTCTGCTTTTCTCTTTTGTTCAATACCTGGCATGAATTTAATAGGAATGCTGCCTTCAGTGCATGTAAATACAATGGGTTATTTTGATGTTGATGACTAAGATTCTGTAGATTATTTAGGTAGCTAAAGATGCAGGCGAGTGCTTCTGAGAGCATCACTCTGTGCCTCACTCCATCAAGTGATCACTCCTCGCTCCATCAAGGCTCAAATGAACCCACGTGTACTGGCTTTACCTCAGGTTGCCAATCCATTCTTCTCCTCTGCCTTTCATGATGCACAAAACAGACTCAATTTCTTACAAGAGCCTTCTCCCTTCAACAATACCACGTCCTTTGCATGCATTCCTTTAATGATCACCGCTGAATTCAACCTGCTTGCACTCAGTCGGTGAATGGCACAACAGATCTATGCTCTTACAGCACACAAGCAAATCTGAGGTCTCTGAAGAACAAAAGAGGGCTCAAAATGTTTTTCAAAACTTTTTTTTCATGCTTCAGGTTTTTTTTTAAATGGCAGGGCAGAACATTATTGATCTAGCTAAGAACAGTCTCTCCACAGCAGAAAAATAACAAGTTACCCAGAACAAGAATATGGTGACCTGAGTACAAGTTACTCAAGAGAATCATTAGTTAAAACTTTAAATTATTTTAGCAATCATTTTTTTCTTTGTAAGGAATTTCTGGGTCATGCTTTTAATTCTGGCCAAGGCAGCGTCAGCTCAGTGAGGAAAAAAGTAATTGATAAGAATGTCTGATGAGACCAAAAAAAAAACTGAAAAAAATGAAAAAAAAACCAACAAAAACAGATGTGGCTCTATCTGTCATTAAAATATTTTTAACAAGCTGCCTTGCTAGTAAGAAATACTTTTGTGATCTTGGTTTTCCACTGGAACGAGAAAGAAAATAGTGCAATGTAACAGAAGGAGAAATGCTGGCAGTCTGAGAGATTTTGGTAAACATTCACTTGTGCCAGCTCCCCCAGATCCATTTATGAGTGAGTCCAATGTTGAAATATAAACCTGACGCAGATGACACTGTGGAGAGGAGAAGGGGGATGGTCACTCAGTTGACAGACCAGTGTGTGCATATTATCCAAATATGAATATTATCCAAAATGAAACTGAGTATAGATCCACTCATTAATGCTCTGTACAACATGTTGTGTGTGATGTACGTAGGGAGCAGTCCACTGGTCTGATTACAGAAAATCCAATGAAAGGCACCTCCATGCCTCCCAAAAGAAGGAATATTTCTCTATAGTTCATAGCAGAAAGTTTATATCGTGTGGTTTTCCCACTGTTTCTGTGTTTGCGTTGGACCCATTCAAAGTCTCTTTCGTTCTGTGTGCCCCTGTGGATGGTGTGAAACTCCTTGTGTGGAACGTGTAGCCTCAATGCCTTTGTGGGGTGACAATTTGGTCATGGCCCATCAAAGTGGCTCTCATCAGAACAAAGCTGGTAGAAGCAGGTACCACGGGTTTAATGAAAAACCAATTCTCTCTGCTTCTCTGGGTACAACCACCTGGCTTTTTGTATCGACTGCTGAAATGTTCTGTAATTGTGTAAAAGGGACCTCTAGACAGAAATCTATTTTTTGTTCCTCCTCTCCTTTGTATTAAGCGAGTTCTTCTGTAATGTTACTTTTTATAGCCTACAATCATGATAATTATGTTTTGTTGAATCTTTCACAGTAGTCTAACATTTAGTAACGTTTATCTCACTGTGCNGGGACAGCGGGCACATGATGCCAGGGGTGCTGTGCAGCCCCGGGACAGCGGGAGATGCTGCCAGGAGTGCTGTGCAGCCCTGGGACACCGGGAGATGCTGCCAGGATGCTGTCCAGCCCCGGGACAGCGGGCAGACTCTGCTAGGGTGCTGTGCAGCCCCTCTGGAGGAGCGGCTCCCAGGGATGCGGAGCCCGGAGCGCTGCCGGGGGAGCGCGCATCCCTCCGGGGCTGGGGATGGGAGCGCCGCGGGCTCCTGAGCAGCTCCTGTCTTCCTGCTCCTCCCGAGCCTCTCGTGATTGAATTCTTCCCTTAAACTGCAGCCAGAGGAGGTGGGAGACCACTAATGAGGCTGGTTTCGGGACATCCCTCATGCTGTGTAAATACCCCTCGGGGAATGTACTGTAGGCAAAGGTAGTAAAACCCTGGTTTCCTTTCTGCTTTTCTCTTTTGTTCAATACCTGGCATGAATTTAATAGGAATGCTGCCTTCAGTGCATGTAAATACAATGGGTTATTTTGATGTTGATGACTAAGATTCTGTAGATTATTTAGGTAGCTAAAGATGCAGGCGAGTGCTTCTGAGAGCATCACTCTGTGCCTCACTCCATCAAGTGATCACTCCTCGCTCCATCAAGGCTCAAATGAACCCACGTGTACTGGCTTTACCTCAGGTTGCCAATCCATTCTTCTCCTCTGCCTTTCATGATGCACAAAACAGACTCAATTTCTTACAAGAGCCTTCTCCCTTCAACAATACCACGTCCTTTGCATGCATTCCTTTAATGATCACCACTGAATTCAACCTGCTTGCACTCAGTCGGTGAATGGCACAACAGATCTATGCTCTTACAGCACACAAGCAAATCTGAGGTCTCTGAAGAACAAAAGAGGGCTCAAAATGTTTTTCAAAACTTTTTTTTCATGCTTCAGGTTTTTTTTTAAATGGCAGGGCAGAACATTATTGATCTAGCTAAGAACAGTCTCTCCACAGCAGAAAAATAACAAGTTACCCAGAACAAGAATATGGTGACCTGAGTACAAGTTACTCAAGAGAATCATTAGTTAAAACTTTAAATTATTTTAGCAATCATTTTTTTCTTTGTAAGGAATTTCTGGGTCATGCTTTTAATTCTGGCCAAGGCAGCGTCAGCTCAGTGAGGAAAAAAGTAATTGATAAGAATGTCTGATGAGACCAAAAAAAAAACTGAAAAAAATGAAAAAAAAACCAACAAAAACAGATGTGGCTCTATCTGTCATTAAAATATTTTTAACAAGCTGCCTTGCTAGTAAGAAATACTTTTGTGATCTTGGTTTTCCACTGGAACGAGAAAGAAAATAGTGCAATGTAACAGAAGGAGAAATGCTGGCAGTCTGAGAGATTTTGATAAACATTCACTTGTGCCAGCTCCCCCAGATCCATTTATGAGTGAGTCCAATGTTGAAATATAAACCTGACGCAGATGACACTGTGGAGAGGAGAAGGGGGATGGTCACTCAGTTGACAGACCAGTGTGTGCATATTATCCAAATATGAATATTATCCAAAATGAAACTGAGTATAGATCCACTCATTAATGCTCTGTACAACATGTTGTGTGTGATGTACGTAGGGAGCAGTCCACTGGTCTGATTACAGAAAATCCAATGAAAGGCACCTCCATGCCTCCCAAAAGAAGGAATATTTCTCTATAGTTCATAGCAGAAAGTTTATATCGTGTAGTTTTCCCACTGTTTCTGTGTTTGCGTTGGACCCATTCAAAGTCTCTTTCGTTCTGTGTGCCCCTGTGGATGGTGTGAAACTCCTTGTGTGGAACGTGTAGCCTCAATGCCTTTGTGGGGTGACAATTTGGTCATGGCCCATCAAAGTGGCTCTCATCAGAACAAAGCTGGTAGAAGCAGGTACCACGGGTTTAATGAAAAACCAATTCTCTCTGCTTCTCTGGGTACAACCACCTGGCTTTTTGTATCGACTGCTGAAATGTTCTGTAATTGTGTAAAAGGGACCTCTAGACAGAAATCTATTTTTTGTTCCTCCTCTCCTTTGTATTAAGCGAGTTCTTCTGTAATGTTACTTTTTATAGCCTACAATCATGATAATTATGTTTTGTTGAATCTTTCACAGTAGTCTAACATTTAGTAACGTTTATCTCACTGTGCTGGGACTGGAAATCTTCCCTGCCATCAGATGCTAATTCTGTTATATTGTTGTGGCAATATGGGAGCTAAGCCTAAGTGTAGTTGTTACTGTTGTTACCTTTGGCAAATTACTTTGGATATTACGAGTAGCTGCATTTGGAAGGTCAGTATTAAGCAAACCATGAAGAAGATAAGAGCAATAGAGACATTTAAATATCCATGTAAAACACAGAGTTGTTGCATTGGTCAACATCCAGCAATCAACAGGCTTTGCTTTCAGCATTGTGCTCATTGAAATGATTATTTTTTGTTGAAGATCCTCTCATGTGCTTTTTCAACAGAATGTGCATGTATCCAAAGCTAACTCAACCAGAGACATTCTCCTAAATGCTAATATTAGTATAGTCTTGCCAGCTTATTTCTATAAATGCTGGACTAGATAGCATCCTTGTATCATCAGATCAATAACAGGAGGTATTTCAAAGGACAGAAGTTTGGAGGATTAACGCTGTGGTTTCTGCCACATACTCTGGAGAAGGGAAATGCTCATCCCTTTCTCTCCCTGTCATCTGCTCACTTGCTCTCCCACTTTATGACTGGTATTGCTCTCTGTGCTGTACACCACAATCACCATTAAAGTCAATTGAGGCACTTCAAGACAACAGCAGAACTTACACCAAATGTTTATTTCTCGTTGTGTTCCTCCAGCCTGGCCTGCTGTCATCATTCCAAGGCAATATCCTCAGCTGGCAAAAACCAGCTGTAGCATGTAAGCCTGTGTCAGTCAGGATGCACCCTGCAATAAAGGCACTTTTATGAAATGTCTGTCAGGTTGTCAGGTGCTTGAGGTGCTTGCTCAGAAGTCACAGACCCTGGATTTTCAGTGGGGCAGATCGGATCCTCCCCAGATCGGGTCTGCTGCCCACAGCCCAGTGAGTTACAGCACGGACCTTAGCGGGTTTATGTTCATCTCAGGCTGCAGTAAGCTGGAACAAGACTGATCAAATGGCTGAGATTTAGCTGAAAGCATCGCTGCGACTTTGTGTCTTCCTGGTACAGCCTTTCCTCAGATGCTCATTAGCTGGGAAATGCGGTCACTACAGTCTCTGCCCCGAGGCCAATGCTGTGATACACCCTGTGCACTTCACAGGGAGAAATCGCTCCAGCAGGAGAGCAAAGCCAGCAGTGATGTTCCTGCCCTGAGTGGGATGACACAACAGTGCTTCAGAGCACGATCGTTCCCAGCTTTTCTGGGGTTGTGTCATAGAACTGGAGAATCTTTGAATTGGATTTGATTTTCTGTGTTTCCACGTGGCCACATCTTGTCCCCGGTGCACCCAGGAGGGGTGGATGGAGGACAGCTCCTCTCAGCCCTGCAGAGTAGGGCTGGCCGGGACTCAGAGCAGCACAGAAACCCACAAGGGGCTGACCTGACATCTTGTGTCACCGTAAATTATATTTAAACTACTGTAAAGGTAAATGGGTGCCCGTGAAGGCAGGTGGCTGTGGGTGGCATATGCTGTGTCGTGAGTGTTTAAGGGTGAGAACCAGAGAGAAGGGAGTGTCTCCTCACCTTTTGCAGCTCCTTCCAGGCATCGCTCGGCGTCTCTTCGCCAAGAGGTTGTTTCTGCTCCAGGTTTTTATGAACTTGTCATCCTCTCTGTCTGGAGACAACACCACTTCCCCCCACAGGTTTTAATTTTGACTCAATGAGAGGGAAAGTGAACGTGATGTTAGTTGCTGTGGGGAGCACAAAAATGCTGGCAGCAAGCTGATCTTTGGAATGGAGCTCTGAGAAAACACAGCAGAGTGAGCCCTGAGATGCAGTGTAACCATAACAAGTGATTTTATTTTTTGTTAGGACATTGTTCAGCTGCCACTGTTGCCTCTGCTTTCAAGGGCCTGATGGTGCTCCGGGATATACAACTTTCCTTCTCCTAGAATAGTTCCCTTGGCATGAAATGTCCCAGTGCTCTGTTCACCAATAGAATCCCCAGCCTAAATTTTTTTTTTTAAAGAGCAATAATGAGTGCAGCATCTGCTTGCAGAGCTTTGTGCTGCAACAAACCTTTAATATAAGAGAAGTCATTATTGATTTCTAGTGTTATTTGAGTTTCTTTGCCTTCCCACCACTCTGCTTCAGTGCTTCTGACAAGCAATTGGCTGTCAGGTCCTGGAGTAGGAACCAGCAAGACAAATCCCATACAGGATTTGAGCATCAGTAAAAGGCTTGGGCAAAATTCAGGTTCCTGTGCCTGGAATTGCAGCTCTGAAAGCTCATCCAGCTACCTGCTCTGGGTATGCCTAAATGCTTTGATTTAACAGCATGCCTCAAGTGGCTGGATGAAATGTGCCAGCACTTCTGGAAGCAGGGTCTCGATTCCAGGGCTCCCACCTTTCCAGAGGCAATTTTCAGATTTTTCTCTCCACTACCCCAGAAGGGCTGCTCTGCCTATGATTTAGTGACCAGGGAGCCCAGAAGAGGTGGGGGATGAGAACCTCTGTGTCTCAGCTTTGCTGGTTGAAGGTTTTAGCTACAAAACCTCTGTGTAATGAAAAGGAAAGCTGCAGCACCATCAATTTTAGCTTTTTTGGCACTGAATGGCTGATTAGAACCCATGTTCTGATACAAAGGCTGTGGATGTGTGTGTTCAGAGAGGGCCCTGGGTGGGACCTTCCCACAGAAAAGTGCTGGGAGTAGGGCACTTGGAAATGAAGGTTAAGTCTTACACCTGACCCACATCTGCTGGTGGGTAGCTGGACTAAATTAGTGATTTCAGGTACTCTGGGCTCCAACCATGAGATGTTTTGTACTCATTTGGAGGCACTGTGTAAGTGTAGGAGTTGTAGCACCAAACTACTTTATTAGATCTGCTCAAAAATTTATAATTATTTCTTGCATGTTACCTGTCCAAGAAATTTTTCCTCCTTTCATGTTTTCTAGTGGTACATTTAAAAACATTTTTAAAATGAAAACTATTAGCCAGCTATGTATCATTGAAGGACAAATGCAAGTTGTAGCATCAACTATTCACTTGAGCTCCTTGAAATGCCATTTTTAGCCAGTTTTGCACATTTTACAAATGTCTTCTGTGCCAAATCATCCATGGAACGTACAAATCATCTCAATTGTTAAATTCATTAACCTAACAAACTGTGGACTAAAAGCCACATTTAAAGCATGCATCCTAAATAGTATTCTCATTATGTGGAATCAGATTAGTCCCTAATCAAATTTGATTTGGAGCTTGGAGCAAAAAGTAATGGAGTATGACCCTTGATGTAAAACAAGGGTAGGTGAAGTGAGTGTCTAGCACCACGATACCTCCATGTTGTGCTGTTCCAACTAATTCCATCCTTTTCAAGCTCTTTCATAATTTTGTAAACAGATTTGTACTTGTTTAGCTCCTTACCTCAGCTTCTCACACACACATGACATCTGCTAAGACATTTGCAGATATTTGTCCCAGCAGCTTGATGTTTTTGCTCATTGGTGTCACTGATGTAACTTTAATAGCATGGACCAATAATAATAATCAAGTCTATTATTGTTGTGCCAACAGACTGAGCATTGATGGGACACCGTGGTTTGAGACACAGTAGAGACAGAACAGGAGAGCATTTCTGCTTCAGAAAGTTTGCTGTATAAATAGAAAAGGCAGGACAGGGTAGATCATGCAAACAGAAGGGGGAAAAAAGCTAAATAGAGACAAATGTTACAGTCAATTATTTCTCTCCCAGAAAACAGAGACATGAGGAGAGAGACTTGCAATAGAAAGGAGAGGAAGGACTGAAAAAGACCATTATGCATTGGGATAGGGGATTTTTCCTAGGGATTTTCAAGCACATCTGAATGATGTTTCTTAATGAAGATTTAGGAAACCATATTTTCCCCAGTTCCAGTCTTAGGTCTCCTAGCTAACCCACTGCAATGTCCAATTTATTTCATGCAGGAATATTCAGTGTGCTTTTGAAAAATCAAATCTGTCCTACAGTCTTGGCAAAGCACCAACGTACAAAAGATAAACAAAGGTTTATATTGAGGTTTTCTATTGGGTTTTAAATTCTTCCTTTTTGAAAAACTAGACTTTCTTAGAGCATCCTTTGAAACTGTCCCATTCACGCACTGCCATAGGAAATTCTTTTATTTGCCATTGGCTGATTAAAGCTGTAGCTGTTTATAGGATAAATGAATACCATGTCCCAAAGTTGCTTTAGCTCTTCAGTTGTGTATCAATAAGGAGAAATGGACTGCATCTACAAATACAAAAGAAAAAATAGTTAATAAATGATAATAAAAAAACTCCTTCTGATTTTCAGAAGCCCCACTGTCAGCTCTTTGGAAAGCAAGAGAGAAATACTTGTACAAGTGTGGTCAAGGACACGACGTGAGGTTACCGCAAAGCAATTTAGCAGATAAGAGTGTGTGTGACAGTGCTGAGGTCATTGCCAGCCTGCTCATGAGCTGCCACCAGCCTGATTTGTTACCAAGTTTTAGACACCTGAGATTTGTGGCTGCCTGTTTGCAGCAGTCAGTGCTCTGTCAAGGTCCTTGCATATTTTCCTGCAGCAGGGCAAAATATGGTCCCTTGTTCTACCAACTCGATTGGCAGTGTAACACCCTCAGTCTGTGATTCTAAAACCANNAAAGTGGGGTTTTATTTGTCACAGCCACCTCAAAGCCACCACCAGTAATCTGGTGCAGACAGCAATCTTTGGTAATAAATGGGTAAAAAGTTCGTTGGTAAAAGTTACAATGGTTTTTCATAACTTGCACCTGAAACTGAGATTACTTTTCCTTTGTTTCGCTACGGAATTAAAAGAGCTGTCCAGTTGCTTTTCCTCTTTGCAGATAGTTTCTTTTCTTCAATCTTCTCAAAAATTTTAGAAGATAAAAAAAGCTCCTCAGACCAAACTCTTCAGAGAGACCTAGAAAATTAATGGGGTAGCTGGTTCTCTTATTATTCTCCTCTTTAAGCTATGAAAGTTTTAGATTTTTAACTTTTTGGTCCTTTTAAGTAAATTTATAAGGAGTAAGGAGTTTTGAATCTCACTTCAATAAGGTCTGTCTTTCTTCTGCTGGAAGAAAATGTGGTTATGTAATTTGAACTATATCAAAACCTTTCTGCTTGCTAAAATAAAAGACTCTGTTTCTGCCAGTTTAGCACCTGCCCACAAGTAGTCTTTGTGGGGACTTCTGGAGTTTAATTTGGTGTCAGCATCTGGGCGAGAGTCTGGCTCCAAGAAATTGCTTTGAATTGAGAACCAGAACATGAGGAAGAATGCCAGAGGTAGAAAATTATGCAAAACCTGAGCAAACATAACTTAGTAGCTACNTAAAATACTTTTATTTTTTTAGGTTAAATGAAGCATTTTAGATTGTGCCTATGCTAAATGCAGAGGTTTTCTTGTTGTTGAAATAGCATATATATTTTGACCTAAACCAATTTCCTTCTCAAGCCCAGAATTGGCTGGGAAACTGAAAAAGCTATTTTTTCCTGTCTCCTTCTCCCTGTTCCAGCATTCTTGAAGTCCTACATTTCCTTGGCAGACTTTTTGAGTGTGGACAGGCTTTCCTGGAAGCAAATCTATTTACCTGTGATTAGAAACCANCTCCTAGTACAACTCCTGACCAAAATCCAGTTTGCACCTGGAATATCTGGTTCAGTTATTGTGTCTACTAGGAGAAAGCTCTGTGGGTTTTCTATCCCAAACCCCTGTGTCTTTTTTTGCTATTTAAATATGCTCCCTCCCTCCCAGCTCCTCGCCCAGCCCATGAGAAGCTGCTGTTTCAACACACGGAAATTTGTGGGAATTAGTTNGCAGAACACTTTCCTTGGACATGCACTCAATGAGCAATTATTCCATGTGTACTTTTTTAAAGTTTTGATTATCATGGCAAATGTAGGAGTTAAATTCCTGTAATATTCTGTGAGCGGTGGAAACATCCTCAAGAGTTGATTTATGTGCATTTGGAAACCACCAAAGGCTGGCACTGGTTAAACAGGATTGGTGCAGGACCCCTGCAATCACATCCACATCTTTTCCAGCTAGGTTGGCTCCTGGTTGGAAAATGGACCTTGAAAAGATGCTCTCGGGGATGTCCAAACCTATAAA
>VYZR01128253.1:0-14816 GCA_013400675.1 Oxylabes madagascariensis
GTGCTCCCTTCAGTTTGTCATCATCTGCAAATTTACTCTTCTTCTGTATCATACAGGCTACTGGAATAGTTATATTGAAATTCTTAATAGGAGGCTAATAGTATCTGCATCTGTGTTAACCCTGAGGAATGCCAGCCACAATCAGCCACTAACTGGACCTGCAACAAAGAAGGTTTAAAGCAAAAAACCACAAACCCCAAAGACACCTCCTAGAGTAAAACCTTCGTAACTTCTTTTCTGCTGCAGAAATATACAGTGACATAAAGGCACCAGTCTCTAAATGCATCAGGCCCTACCTTTTTAACTTTGCATATGAGCAGAGAACTTGTGAGCTGAATTTAAGAGTGGAACATGAGATTTCTGGCTAGATCCTCAAGGAATTTGAGAAAGAGTTTGGCATGTTTTTACTTAAGCTTTATTTAGTCTGTCCCCTGAGCTCAATTCACACATTGGGATACGAATAAATTAGTGAGTACTAAGGGAACTGCCAGGTTGTTCATTGCATATAGAGCAAGCTTGTTCTAGAAGGCAAATGAATTCAGATTGCCACAGAACTTAGTTATTTTCATCTTTTTTGGCTTATTTCTCTGTATAAGAGCTTTATATTGGTGAGCTCTTAGTTCACCAGGAGGTAAGGACAATTCAGCAGATCCTTTAACAGTCTGTAATTTGCAGGTGTTGAATCCATATAAAAAGTGGTCTTAGCCCAGAGTGCTTTTGTGACACACTTATCACAGTCCTTGAAGAGGAACAGGTTATCTCACTGAGCAGTCCAGCTGCCTCTGCTGTTGATTTGTTCATTCTTTCACGTCCAGACTTGGGAGTCCTTCAGGAGATATTAGAAGGCACCGTTGTTACTTGTGGAACTGTACTGTGTCTAATGGAGATTTTGTTTTTGTCATGTACAGAATTCCTCCCTGTAAAGGTGTAAATGAGGAAACACAGAAGGCTCTGGACCGATCTCTTCTTGATTGCACTTTCCGACTACAAGGTAGAAATAATCGCACGTGGGTGGCCGAGCTGGTGTTTGCAAACTGCCCACTGAACAGCACTTCATCCAGGGAGCAAGGCAAGTTTCATTGGGAACGCTGGTAAATTTTGTTTCTTTGTCATTTATATTGTCTGTTCCAGTAGTTTTAATGGACAACTGTCTGCTCCTTAGACTTCTAATAAACTGCAATGTACCTTAATCAAAATTCTGACTGCTGAGTTGATGCGTTTTTGTTCTTTCAATGTGCTTCCTGGTCACTTACAACAGTTCACTCCCAGTCTGCAAGCCACAGCTCAGGAGCCACTGGGCTGATCAGTATTTCCCATCTCCTCACCCTGCAGGACCAACCCGTCACGTTTACCTGACGTATGAAAACCAGTTGTCTGAACCCGTTGGAGGTCGCAAGGTGGTTGAGATGTTCCTTAATGACTGGAACAGTATTGCTCGGCTGTACGAGTGTGTCCTGGAGTTTGCACGGTCCTTACCAGGTACAGAAATCACCTCCTTTCTGTCAAAATGGTGGGCTTACAGATGACTCTGATTTTCTCACTCTAACTCTCTTCCCTCCTCTCTTCACAGACATCCCCAACCACTTAAACATCTTTTCAGATGTTCGGATCTACAACTACCGAAAACTTATCCTTTGTTACGGAACTACCAAGGGGAGCTCAGTGAGTAACTCCTAGATGGACTTTAAATGTATGATTGAAAACTGAATGGGTAGGCTTAGACTTCTCAGAGTTTTGCTGCACCATTTTTTTTTTGTAGTGGAATTAATATAGATGAATGTAGAAAAGACAGAGGGTGCTGCATTGCTGATTTGCTAGGTTGCTAGAAGTTCAGGATTTTTGAGAATTTCTGATAGATGCTTTATATTGTGGGAAGGACAGTTGTGTACTTCTGACTGATGAAAGCTGGTGTGGCAGCTTTTTCTGAAAAACTTTGTGTAAGTGTTGTTACTGGCCACTGCTGTACTGGGGTGTATGGATGGGTGTGTGTAAGCTGAATGCCGAATTCTCCCTTAAAAGACAGGAGCGTAACAAAGTTTTAAATGTAGTGCTGTGCTTTCAGTGAGGTGTTCATTGGTTATTTTGTAGCAGTGCTGTTCTCTTCTTCAGAGCTCTAGCTTCCTCTGTAGTATTTGAATTTACAACTTCTTAATTATTTACATAACTGAGTACTTGCTCACACCTTTGTGTTAAGTGCACAGTAGAGGAGGAAGTAAGTGCACGTTTATTTCAGATTAAGAATATAGTTTTGTGTGCAACTGATGCAAAGTAGCTTGATATGTTTGAAATTTTCTTCCTGAGACTTTTTTGTGTTCATTTTCTAAGCTGAATTTTTAAGAGTATTTTTATGTGCATTTTATTGGGAATTGTATGTAAATATATAAATATGTATATATATATATACGTATGTGTGTTATATATATGTAAGTAGTTAGAGCAGCAGTATGGACTTTGCATTTAACTTCCTTATATTATCCAGTACTCATTTTTGTGTAATGTAACTTAAGAAAACGAGTCTACCTCCAGCAACTCACTAATCAGTTTACCACACCATGAATCTCTTGAGTTTAATTTTCTCTCTCTCGCCTTTGGCAGAAAGATTCTTTTGCTTTTTGTTTGAGTTGCTGATATAAGTGCCCAGTTCTGTGGTTGCCAACAATCCAGGCAGCTAAATGTGTTAAAGCTGAGAGTGCTTTTTTTTTTCCTTCACAACCTCAGCAGCTTTTGAGGAAGGTGAATTAGGAATCTTTTGAGGTTTGATGAAAAATGGGAGAAAAATTAAATCTGACCAACTTTCTTGTTATAATCTTTTATTATAACCTTGTTATTACAGCCTACTTGTTCTAGCTTCCAAGATTATTTTATGTTTGTGACATTGCAGATCAGCATCCAGTGGAACTCCATCCTCCAGAAGTTCCACATTTCACTGGGAACAGTTGGCCCAAACTCAGGTTGCAGTAACTGTCACAACACAATTCTGCACCAGCTCCAGGAGATGTTTAATAAAACGCCAAATGTGGTGCAGTTGTTACAGGTAATGCTCTAAAAAACTTCTCTCAAGAAAATTGCAAGACACTAGGGAGCTGAATTATGATTAAACTGTTCTCTTCAAGCGTGTTATGATTGTTTATGGATCTCATTGCCAGAAAGCATCTCATTTTCCCTGCTATGCCCCATTTTCCCTGACCTTTCCTTTTGGATAACCGACCTGACCTCTCCATCTCCGCTCTCTCCCAGGTTTTGTTTGACACTCAGGCCCCGTTAAACGCCATCAACAAACTGCCGACCGTGCCCATGCTGGGCCTGACCCAACGCACCAACACTGCCTACCAGTGCTTCTCCATCCTGCCCCAGTCCCCCACGCACATCAGGCTGGCCTTCAGGAACATGTACTGCATCGACATCTACTGCCGCAGCCGCGGCGTGGTGGCCATTCGCGACGGCGCCTACAGCCTCTTCGACAACAGCAAGATTGTGGAGGGCTTCTACCCCGCCCCTGGGCTAAAGGTGACCACCCCTGTGCTTTCTGGCAGGTTGTAAATAAATGAGCTCCTGACTTGGAAGTGTGAATCTGAGGTGAAGAGCTTGGTGAAGGTTTTCTTCGTAGAGAGCTGCCGTCCTTCCAAAATTCTGAGCAGAATAGAAGTTTTTGATTTATTGGTCAATCTGTTAATTAGTTTGAATTGTCACATTTCCTTTTAAAAAAATAACATCAAGTGCTAGGGTGTGGGAATAGGAGACAGGAAAGAACTGTACCTACATGCTGAGTCGTGCCAGAAAAGAAGGAACTTTATTTACATCTTTGACATTTTATAGAATTCCAAAGGTGACAGTGGATTGGAGGGTGAAGCTGCCACCTCTCCAACACACTGGTCAGACCAACAATCTGTCAACTCTCTCCTCCTCCATGAAAATATGAAAACAAACCATTTGTTGATACTTGAAAGTGTGGGAACTCCTGTTACAGAAACAAAAAAGAATTTCAGCAGGCTGAAAGCGGGGCAACACTAGGGTGGGGTTTTTTTCTTACCTCTGTATTTAGGCATCCTTTTGTTGAAACTTGCTGAAGCTTTATGACCAGGCTAGGTGTGTGCTCCAGGATTAGCAGCAGCTGCTCTTCACAAACTATTGTGTGGCAGTGCAGTGCTAATAAGTTGCAGGTGGGACAATACTCCATGTCAGAGGATTCTAGACAGAAACTTCTCTTTTAAAACAATTTCCATCAGTGTGTGGCAGAGCCTTTGGCTTTGCTTCTAAATACAGTGCTGGTTGACTCTTCCTGAAAAATGAATCTGTGCTCATTGACAGAATACCTGAGGGCAGCTTGTACCAGTGCTAGTTATACTGAAATACTGGACAATGGCACCCTTTGAGAAACAGGTTAATGTGCTAATTTTTTTTTCTAGCAGTTGCAACTGAATATTGATTCTCTGGTATTGCATTTAACTGATCCTGAACATCTGTCTCTTTAACAAATGCCAAATAAAAGGCTAATGGAAAGGAGATTATAGACACCAGTGTAAAGTGGTAGAAGAGAATGGAAATGGGAAGGTAGAGGAGGAATTAATTCAAGTTGGCAGGCTCCTCTGGGTACAAGAGAATGCTGTGGAGCAGGTGACCTAGATGTTCTTAACCAAACAGGGCAGTTGTAGGTGTGATACAGCAGCCCTGTAGGTTCTGGATACTGATGAGTTGTTCTGGAACAGGTATTTCCAAGTATAGACTTTTCCTTATCTTTAAGGAGAGAAGAAAAATGTTAGTATTTCAATTTACTGGAGATATCTCTTGTTATAGACCCAGGTGTCTCTGCTTATAAATTGATATATTTTGCAGATTACTTATACTGTAATTAGTGAATGCCCACCAGTATTTCGTTCCAGAGGCCTGCCTGTCTCCTATGTGCTGTAGCTAATGAAGGTAGTTTTAAAGCTTAGCAAATACTGCCTTCATTTGTATGGTAAAATTTAAATGGGCAAACTGGTAACAAAACTGCTTTTTCCACAGACATTCCTGAACATGTTTGTTGACAGCAATCAGGATGCACGGAGACGATCTGTAAATGAAGATGACAACCCACCTTCTCCTATCGGAGGAGACATGATGGATTCTTTGATATCACAGCTCCAACCCCAGCAGCCACCGCAGCAACCACAACAACAGGTACCCTTCAGGCAAAATTAATGTTTATTGTCTTCCACAACAGTGGATTTCTAAGAACTTCATGTTCTAAAGGGATTAGTAGTAACAAAATGGAAAGGGAGACTATAAACCCACTCTGCTGCAGCATTCCCCTTCGGGCAAAACGTATTAATTTATTTTGCCATTTCTCATTCCAGTGTAAACAGCCCACAGCATATGAACAGCAGCTTTGGAAGGTCACATGAGACTTGCTGCCTAGAAGCAAAGGGCTGAGGGAGGGAAAACAACTGTTTAAGATAAAAGATGGGAGGGAGAGTCAGGAGGCTTTGCTGTTACATGGTGGCAGATAAAAGGAGAGAGGTACAGAGGTATTATGTCTTTAGAAGAAACTGAAAAAAACAGTGAGCACTGAACAAGATAGTATAAAAAAATCAAGCAACTGTGTGGATGAACCTGTAAGACCAAAGCCTCATTAGTATTCTCCTGTATATGCTTAACTTTTGTTTTGGTACAAAATGATCAAAAGTTTTCATTGACCTGTGTTGACAATTTCAGCCATTTGCAAAACAGGCAGGAGCCTCGGGAGCGTATCCTCTCACCTCACCACCCACCTCCTACCACAACACAGTGACACCCTCCCCGTCCATGATGCACACACAGTCACCAGGTAGGATGGCTGGGAGGCTGGGAGCTGATCCTGTACTAGAAAATTAGGTCTTTGTGCATGCATGGTTTTTCTATTTTTTGAGCTGTGTTTAGCCCTAGATTAGCCAAGAGAGTGCATCTTACACTGTGGGGGAAAAAAGCAGAGTCCTGCCATGCATGTTTTGGAAAGTACATTTTGAAGCTAAAAAACCCCATTAAGTAAAACTGTCATCTTTAACTGTGTAATATTTGGCACTGTTTCATTATTACAGTTTATAACTTGCTAAGACAAAAACCTATTAATTTTCAATGCCTGCTTCTTCAGAAAAGCTTTTCATCACCAAAGCTCTGCTTTCTGCTCCCAGCTGTTGTAGAACAACAGCTGAAAATATTAAAATTTGGGGAAAAGCTGGGCAGGGGGGAAATGCCATTCTTCAAGCCAGATATCATGGGAAGTTTCCTTTGTGTGGTAAATCAACCTGAAAAATATAACAGTCATGCATGTACAAAATAAAGCCATCGAGTGCAAAAACAAATCTTCTTGAATGTTGTGTGCTGTCTCCCTAAAAAGGAGGGAGCACTTGATAGAAAAAATTGGAACAGAAAGATGGGAAATGTGTATGTCAAGTGATGTGATGTCTTTGATCAGGAAATTTGCATGCTGCAAGCTCACCTAGCGGGGCTTTAAGAGCACCATCACCAGCATCCTTTGGTCCAACTCCTTCACCTTCCTCTCTTGGAATCACAATGGGACAAACAGCTAACTTTGCCAGCCCACATGGTGAGTTTTTACTGGCAGGTGTATATGTAGTGACAGGGAGGGCAGATTTTCTTCTTGAAATTAAGCCTTCCAGAGCAGACCTAAGTTAATTGAGGAAAACTCATGGTTTGTAATTGGTTCAAGTAGCTGTTTTCATATATGTGAGTGTTAACAGTCAAAAGTAGCTGCATGGCATGTTGAGGCATTCCTAACATGGTAAAAATTGACTCTCAGTTACTCCTTTCTGCTTACTAATGTGGGGAAATTCAATGTTGTCTTGTTGCAGAACAGTGGCTGCAGCTTTTAATGAGCATTTTCTTTTGTTAGATTAGTTAGTGGATTTTCACTGTTTACATTTCCTGGAGAAATAACTGGAACAGGTTAGAAATTCAAATACTTGAAATTTGAAAATATTGTCTAAGTCTGGCTGGTTTGACATATCTATATGTGAACAGCATGCCTTTTGGTTGTTTCCTTTATTAATTCGGTTGGTTTTTATGGAGAGCTGCCAAAACAATCCTTTGTGTAATCACAATGCATTGGAGACTGTTCTATAGATCACAACAAATGAACAGTTCAGATGGTAATTTTCACACATCAGTTTGGCTTTGTTGAGAACAAAGTGAGAGAGATGTAGCGCAGAGTAGGTTTAAGGTTCTGATCAGTCTGTATAGCAGAGGTACCTTTGCAGCAATAACTGTAAGATACTGAATAAATAAGGAATTGTCTGGCTGAGGCTTCCATTTGCTAAGGAGCAGTAGAAGTCCAAGTCTGTAGGCAAGAGCACCTTTTGGTTTAGAACCTATTACTTGTTGAACATGAAAATTTTCCTTAACTTTCAGCTCTACTTTTCTAGAAATACAACCTGGAAACCCTTGAAATCTGTATCTTGATTTTTACTCTCTGCCCCTGCTCGTGTGTTTTGTATGGCTGTAAAAAGTAGTCTAAAAGCTTGCAGGCACTTTCATGCTTTACAGATTTTGGTAAGCCTCTTCTAGATTTCTCTGCTAGAAAGCCTTTTACTTTTTAAAGAAATAATAATGGTCTTGTAACATCTGTAGGTACCATAGACCCAAGCTCACCATACACCATGATGTCACCCAGTCAGCGTGCAGGGAATTGGCCGGGATCTCCCCAGGTCTCTGGTCCATCACCAGCAGCACGGATGCCGGGAATGTCACCAGCCAACCCTTCCCTTCATTCACCTGTCCCCGATGCCTCTCACTCCCCACGAGCTGGAACAAGTAGGCTTCTTTATCAGTGTTATAACTGTGAAACACTCGTGTTTAACACTGCTGGTTGTGTTCCTTTTGGTAGTTCTTGTGTCAGTCTAATAGTCCTTACTGTCCTTGTGCAGTAGAATGTCTAAGGAAATTAAGCCTTTATTCTGTCCTAGTTCAAATCTTCAATAACAAATTGGAAAAGTGAGCTAAAGCATACAGCATAAATGTCAGCAGGATTGATGATAGCTCTTGTTGCAGTGCAGAAATCAGTCTGAAACTATTGAACTCCGTGACTGAAAGAAAAGTCTTCAGAGTGAAAGCAATGATAGGCACATTTGCCAACCCAAATACTAACTTTTCACTTAATAGATTTGTAATGCTGCTCTTGCACGACTGATTTAGCCATCTTTACATCCCATTGAGTTTGTTGTGCAAACCTGCTGTCTGCTGGCATGCTGCAGAAAGAGGAAAAGGGAGGAGGAGTTTAATGAGACTCTTTGCATGGATTCAGGGTCAGAACTAATTCCTTGTCTGTCTGATGCCTATCACTAGGCAGGCAAATTCATAAATAAGAAGGATTGAGCTTTGGCCTAGAGGACTTATTGATGAACAGTGACAATTAAAGTGAACACATGTCTTATATTTCAGCTTAAATCCTCCCTTACTGCAAGTCCTTGTGTCCCCACAGGTTCCCAAGTCATGCCGACAAGCATGCCTCCACCTCGGAAACTACCTCAGCGCTCTTGGGCTGCATCCATTCCTACAATCCTCACCCACAGTGCCTTGAATATTCTGCTCCTGCCCTCTCCTACCCCTGGGCTTGTGCCGGGACTAGCTGGCAGCTATCTGTGCTCCCCTCTTGAGCGATTCCTTGGGTCAGTGATTATGAGGAGGCATCTTCAGAGGATCATCCAACAGGAAACGGTACAGTTTCAGTTTGAATGGACCTGTGGGTTTGTGACTGCTTCGTGTCTTTCAAATCAGGCACAAACTGAAATGATTCAAATAAAGTAACTGCTTGCTGTTAGACTTGTGCTGTACTTCTGATTTTTGCCATCTAAAGTGTCAAAATTTAGAGAAATTGTTTAGTTCCACTTCTTTTCCACAAAAATTAGATGTGGAAAACCTGTCTGGTCAGGTGAAATTTGGTAATTGTTAAGACAGCAAGTCCATGACCAGAGTTTCAGATGCTGTGGGTTCTTTGGGTTCAGCATACCCATTGGGAGTTTACTAGAACAGCCACGGGTTTACTGTGGATACCACTCAGGATTGCAGAGAAGTGAGTTACTAGTTAATGTTAACTACTCAGTTGGGAATGTTACTTTAGGTTTTGGGACAGACAAGTGTGCCTCTTCACTTCTGTGGCATGGATTCAGTTACAGAGACAGAAGCCAAATCTGGCATAAGCTTAATTCTCAAGGCAGTTTTACCACTATTAAAATGTCATGTATTTCTTTCTGGAAAGAGAGGTTGATCACTACACTTCGGGGAGGGAGAGAGAGAGTGTGTGTATGTGTGAGTTCATGCCATTTAATGAATGACTAATTGACTGTGAATCTCCTTTTTATGCAGCTACAGTTAATAAACTCCAATGAACCAGGTGTCATTATGTTTAAGACGGAGGCACTGAAATGCAGGGTTGCTCTCAATCCCAAAACCAACCAGACCTTGCAGCTGAAAGTAACACCTGAAAATACTGGACAGTGGAAATCAGAGGAGTTACAGGTTTTGGAGAAGTTCTTTGAAACAAGGGTATGTACTGAAATCAAGAATGTTGACATTTTTGTGCATTGCTCTTAATCTCTGGTGTTGTTTGCTGTGGTCCTGCTGACTTTCACTGGCACGTGCAAGAGCTGCAAAATATAAAATTTACAGCTGTGCATGCTGGTTGCATATTAAATGATGTATTTATTATCTAAATAGGCACTACTAATTAGTGTCTTTCTTCAGGTTGCAGGACCACCTTTTAAAGCAAACACTCTGATAGCCTTCACTAAGTTACTAGGGGCTCCCACACACATCCTCAGGGACTGCGTACACATCATGAAACTGGAGCTGGTAAGTCAACTGGTCTATTTATTTAGTTCACCCAACTTTGGTTATTATATTTTTGGAAAAAAGCTGTTGTATCTTTATCTACAAACACAGGAATTACTCTCAATTTATACATAAGTTATTTAATGTTATTTTACTACTAGCTTTCTTGGAAACGCTCAAAATTTCTCATTTAAACTGATGATTTTGAGGAACTGCAGACACATTACTGCACAACAGGCACATGCATAGGTTGCCCGGAATCTTTCTGATTATGTTACCCTGCTCAGTTCTTTCAGAGTTACTCTGACTTCTCTAAACCTGGCAATATCTGCAGGTTTAGCTGAAGAGGCACATTCTACTTTGTGGTGCTTCCCTGTTTCATAGCTGTATATGTCACTGACACAAGACCTTTGCTGTTTTTTCTCTGTGTTGCTCTCTCTGAGCAGTTCCCTGACCAGGCAAGTCAGCTGAAATGGAACGTGCAGTTTTGTTTAACAATCCCTCCCAGCGCTCCACCAATTGCACCTCCAGGAACACCTGCTGTTGTGCTGAAATCCAAAATGTTGTTTTTTGTAAGTAGAGCTATCTGTTTTAAAATTCTAACCCTGCATGTCTCTGAGATCACCATGAGTTCGCAGCAAAACATAAGCCCACTGTATCTGACAGCTGTAATAGCTAAAAGTGTTGTGCTGTTTGGAATCCTGGATTTGCTTGGCTCTCTTTTGTAATGAGTTCGGTTCATATTCCTACTCTCCTTCCTACTAAAGCACAGCAACTCCTCGTGTTTCGTGTTCTCGGAGAGATGTTGACAATATATAAAGTTCAGCTCCCTCTGGGCTGCATCTTCAAGGGCTCAACTTGTGGGTGTTTAGTTCTTCTTTGAGGCACTAACCACCTAGATGGGGTGCTGTGCACATTAGTGCCCGGTGCTGGGAGAGGAGAGCAGGGATGAGATGTTCAGAACAAATCTACATTAGTATTGTGCTCGAGGCTATGCTCACTGTGGGGTGCTTTTGAGAAGACAATAGATAGTCTCTACCTGATTGATAATTTCCCTCTTACAGAATTGATGTCTGAAAACAGGGGGGTTGAAGTACCTGCCATCTGTAGGCCTGGAGTGTTTAACTATATCAGAAATTGCACTGAAATACGTGGTCATTCAATTTAACACACTTTTTGGGTTGTTTCCTCACAGCTTCAGCTAACACAGAAAACAACAGTCCCACAGGAAGCTGTTAGCATTATTGTCCCAATTATTTATGATATGGCTTCGGGTACAACGCAACAGGCTGACATTCCCAGGCAGCAGAACTCTTCTGTTGCTGCTCCAATGATGGTTAGCAATATTCTAAAGAGGTTTGCTGAACTGAATTCACCACGACCAGGTACTGTACATGTCCAGTAGATATATTCTCTTCACCCAGACATCTGTGACAAATCTCCAGTGTAAAACTAAACTCTCTTAAGTCTGAATTCTTGGTTTCTATCTTACTTCTTTAGTGATTACAAACTCCTGATGTGACAGGCAATATATAACTTAATAGGAAGTACTGGCAACACAGCAGAAGGTTGCAGTGATGATTCAGACTGGGTTTTGCTGTTCTGCCCAAGTGATAGAATGCACCCGCTTCTTGTTGGCCCGACTCTTGCTGCTCAGTGAGAGTCACACTTTTGGACAAATGGGCCTAGAATGAGTCACAAGAGATATGCTATGGCCAAGTGTCAGTTTTCGTGGTTAATTATGAAGTTACTCAGCTTATCAGTAGAATATGAAGGGATGTTAAAATAGTTATCAGAACTTGTCCACGTGCTGTGAACGATTTAAAAGTAATTGCAGTGGTTGTATACTCCTTTGTCAGTGTGCCCACTAGCAGAGGTGCATACAGTTCTGTCCACCAGACGTGCTGTGAAGTGTTTGAGCTAGGTTGTTCTGAGTGTTCATTGGCCTGTAGGTAGTGCACTGTGAGCAGCGTTGTGCTTTGCTTTCCCTCTTGTTTGTCATGCCTTTTATTTTTTTTTTAGTATCTAAAACATGGAAGAACAGTGGCAGGTTCTTTGGGCAGCATGTTGTCTGTAAGCAGTGATTTGGGGTCCTAACACACAATAAGAACAATAACTTTCAGTTCTGATGAAGGACACAATTTTTCCAATAACCCAGTGAATAGATTGAAGTTGTGAATCCAGAGGTTGACTCTTACTTCTCTTTTGTGTAATTATTCATCTCGTTGTTATGCAGTCATTTTAACTATGCTTGGTGGATTATTTCAATTGGTAGAACATGAGCAATGTTTACCTTGGTGTGGATATGCATACATTTCTGAAACTTGTGATGGGATTTAAATTAATATGCACTTTCTGTTTAACATGTAGTAATAGTGTAGGTAAATAGAAGAGAAAATAGCCTTGAGGGCATGTGGAGTTCCCTGTAGGAGTTCTGTATGTGGAAGAGAGCTGTTGTTTGTATAGCACTTCTATTTCAAAATACATTAACTAAGCTTCAGGTGTTGCTTTTGGAAGGTGCTTCCCCGCAGAGTTCCCCTGGTGTGGGGAAGGGTAGGTTCTTGCTTTGCTGTTTGTTATTGTCTTGAGTTGTGTTTTAAAGTAAACCCCCCACAAAATACCACAGGCAGAGCAAGTAACTATCAAAGCTGCTCTGGAGATGTGAGATGTTTTCTGATGGTCGCTAGGTAGATCAGAATGGACAATTTTTGTTTGTCATGCAAGTTTTGAAGCAGTTTTGGAATCCAGTACAGGGAGCAAAGTATAGACGGCGGGTGGGGAAAGCAAAGGAAAAGCGTTGGAGCCACAAGCAGAACCTTGTCCAGCCAAAGGAGAATGTAGCTGGCTGAGCAGAGGAAATTTGTAGTAGTCCTTCCTCTGACTTCCAAGAGAAAGAATGAGTCTGTATGATTTTATTTCCACCCGGCAAAAGTAGGATCTTCCCTGAGGACACTTGAAATGCAATTTCCTCTGCTCTTACTGTCAAAATATACATTATTATATCTGATCAAAGAGAACAAGAATACCTTCATTTCTTCACCATTGAAAGGTGATAGGAGAGCCAGCAGATGAGAGTTGATAGCTGGGAGACTTCTCTTAAAACAGCACTGCATGGGAGATCCCAGATGTGTGTCCTTTCTCGTCTGATGCTCCTTTCTCTTGTGCTGCTCCTGTGCTGTACCCAGGATTTTCCTGACTTTCCTACCTGTTAGCTCTCTGCTGCACTAATTGCAATCTGCTTGGTTAAGGGAATTTTTCACTGTTTGAGTCAGGAAGGACCAGGGCCTCCCATTGTGCACAGATGATGTTACTGGCACTGTCGTTGTAACCTGGAATCAGTGTTGCCTTGTTCTGGCTGTATCTTTTTTACCTTTCTCTCTTTGTGAGAAAGTATTTTGTATTCAGCTTAATTTTCCTCTTAATAAAATGGTAGTGCCTGAAAAGTAAGTTCTTTTGAAAGAGTTTTCTTTTCAGATCTGTGGGCAAACACATTCTGCTGTGTTTAACAGTAAAATGTTGACTCATTGTGAGTACACATTGTCTAATACCACTCTACCTATGCCTCCGTGGGAGAAAATACTTTACTTTGGGGAAATACTTGTATGAGCTGAGAGGAAATCAATGTCCTGGAATAATAAGTTAAAACTTGAGCTGTAAGTCCAAAACCTACAGTATGTAGTGGACATCAATCTGGTAAGGAAATGGAAGTCCCTATGGATGCTGGAGGTGACCTTAGAGAGGAGCTCAAGGGACTCATGATGATTCTTAAAGCCTTTCACAATGCAACATTTTTCAGTGTCTGATTTTCAGTGATGCAGTGGATGGTATTTAGCCCAGATTTGTAGCTTTGATATGATAATGACTTGCCCAAAATAATCTTGGGAATCCCTAGTCTGGCAGTTAAGATTAATGCATCCCAACAGGCTCTGCTCTTACCTCTTTGCTCATGCTGTTGCTCCTTCAGCAGCAAAATCCGATGTCTTCTAATTGATATTTCTTGAAATATGCAGGAAAAATTCAGCCCACAGTGACCAGAGTACAACAGTGGCCATTAATGGTATTCTCTTAGCAGGAAACAGTAGATGAAAATCACAGCTGCCTGTTACTAAATCTTTTGTTGTTCTTATTTAACCCTTTCGCTTCTCTTGGTTTTAACTTCTTTAAGCTATTCAGAACGTTTTTTTGTCAACAACTGCTGGTATTTAAAACTTGAGGTAGCTGTGGCTGTTTTTCCCTCTCAGCATTAAATCTCAGCTGTTGGAAACAGAAGTCCACCTGCTCTGTATTTTATTTTGCAGTTTAGATGTCAAGGGTAGAGCGAGAGAAATTTGGTTGAAAGAAACAGATTCCTGACTGTTGACCAGTCTTGGAATTGTAAATGTTTCCAAGACCAAGCTTAGGACAGAAAACATCTTCCAGCTGTTTCACTCTTGAGTCTTTCAAAATGTTTAGTTTCTGCTTGTAATCAATAGAGTTATAACTTGAAAAAGTTGGGTTATTTTCTTTGTAAGATGTGGTGCTCTTAATTAATAACATACAGAAAAAATCGGACCACAGTCCATGTGCAATCAATTCTGGCATAGATTCAATCTGACATTCAAAAGCAATTAAAAGTTAAGAGCTACTTGCAATTCCACCACCAACAAGAGCAGTCCTGCAGGGAAAGCTGGAGCTACTTCAGCTGGTAACTCCCACAAATCCCGACGACCTTTGGGGTTTGGGAGTTTCGTGTCTGTACCCTCGGCTCTGCCCTGGGGGCTCAGGGGGCTCAGTGAGGAAGGGCTGTGGGGTGTGGGGCTAACCTGTCTCTTTTCCCTGCTCCAGAGTGAGGAAGGGCTGTCCGGGGCGCGGTGCTAACCTGTCTTTTTTCCCTGTTCCAGGTGAATGCACAATATTTGCAGCCGTTCGTGATTTGATGGTTAATCTTACGCTGCCCCCTGGGGGGCGTCTCTAGACACTTTTAAAAGAAGGCTGAAAGTGAGACAAAACAGCAAAAAAAAATTAAAAAAAAA
>VYZR01128254.1:0-18973 GCA_013400675.1 Oxylabes madagascariensis
ATTTGGTTTAAATTTTCAAGTAATAATGAATCCCACACCTTGTTAAAGCAAAATTGATAAAAGGCTTTAATATTTTATGGATTGGTTCCTAACCATTTGGTAAAAGGGTCACTTGACAATTAATGACAGCAGAGGGCACACAACCACCCCGTGCTGTGAAACCTGTGCAAAAGCCATCTGCAGTCCCAGCACTTCTCCATTTACACACCCAGAAATCTGCCTCTCTTCCTACAACCCCAGCACCGCTGCTCTTTACCATGAAGTCTTTGCATCCAGCATGCACACTGGTCTTAGCACAGTTGTCTTGTTCAGTATTATCTAACTTCTAAAATCAAGATCATCAAATCAAGGCATTTAATAGATTCAGGGTTTTTATTAGTTTTTCCATGTGAACATTACAATTTATAATACATCATATCTAGTTTGACCTCCAGAATGAATCTAATTTAGTACATCATGGTATTAGTAAAAACAAGCCTGATAAGTGGGCTAAACTTCCAACTAGTATCTTCATACCCTTCACACAAGGCAAGCTAGAATGTCAATCACTTTACAGACATTTAAGTAGTGTTTTCCAAAAACCACCAAGCCCCAAATTAAACTAGGAAGCGAATACAATTTAAAGCAGGAAAGATTTGGTCATTTCCTTCTCCCTCCAGCAGAATTTAATTAAGAGCTATAGTTTTGCCTCATTACAGTTTTGGAATCTCAATTGAAAATTCTGGAGTCTGTTGGGATGGAATCGCACATGTCAGTCGCTGTCTTCAGGGGCACCTCCTTAGCGGTAGCCGGGCCCGGGCTGGGTGTAGCCCTGCGGCCCGAAGGGGGGACGACTGCGGGCGTAGGGGTTGGGCCCGCTGGGCGGGGGGGTCATGGTGCTGCCGGGTGGGGGGGTGAAGCCGGGCCGCGGCTGGAAGGTGGCTGGCGCCGCCTGGGAGCCGCTGTAGGCGGCGGGCTGGGAGGCCTGCGTGGTGTAGGGCTGCGGGGGGAAGCTGCCCGCCGGGTACTGTGGCGGCTGCTGCGCCGGCAGCTGCTGCGCCTGCCCCGGGAAGGCAGCGGCCGGGGCCGGGGCAGCCGCCTGGCTGTAGGCCGGGAACTGCTGGGCTTGCTGCGACGGGGGCTGCTGCTGGCTGTAGCCTGCTGGAAAGGCAAAGAGCAACGTGGGGTGAGAGACTAGTACTAAAGAACCGTAGGTGCCTGCAGAAAGACCTTTTGTTCCCAATGTTCACAGTGACAAACGCAAAACGATACAGGAAGCACAGAAAAGGCAAACCAAGCGTGAACTGCGAATTTTCCTGCCTTTCACATAAGCGTACGGCTGGGGTTTTGGTGCACACCGTGGCAGCACAGCACACTGACAACAGTTACTATAAAACAGTTTTCCTGTGTCTGACAAGAAATAAAGAAAAAAAAAAAAAGACAAGTAGGCTTTTCCATAATATCACACAAAAAAATAAAGTCTTCATTGGCAAATGAGGCAAAATTCAACCCTTTTCTCAAATAAAACCGCCAAATTAAACTGTCTTGATAACACTCTCAGGGTTTAATATCAGTAATACCTTTGGTTAAATCATAGGTGTTTTCGGTTCTTTAGCATTAAATATGAAAAGGTTATGTAGAACAGAACACTTTAGCACAAAACTTCCATTTACACATTTCCCAAATTTGACTTTTCTGTATAAAACTAGCTTCCAAAGGGAATTTCTCTTCTCAAAAATTTTAAAATGGAACAAAGTCCTTTAATGAAGAAATAGCTACTTTTATCCATCATCAAACACACCTGCAGCTACTTGCAATGAAACCTCTCCAGTGACTGGAATCCTGTCAGCATTAAACACCAGACACACAAATTATTAAAAGTGCACAGCCCTAAATGGAAAGAGTAAGGGTAAGAATGCACTGCAGTAAACTCACCTTGAAACTGGGATCAAAATTTACTCATGAGACAAACCTCTGAAGGGTCCATTTTTACACCCATGTATAAATAGCCACTGTTGCCTAGTAGATCTACAAGAGTGGGAAGGGATCCTGCCCTTGGGAAGACATGGGTTTGAAAGGAGACAATACTCATGAGAACTAAAGCAACACAACCAAAAAGATCCTATGACTCAACAACTCCAAAGGCTGCTGTCAATATAGGTCCTCAAAAAAACCCCTCTGTTTCTGAAGATTAATTGTGAACTAAGTTATGGCAAACAGGTGCCCCAGTAAGTTTCTGGTGGCACTTCATTCATACTTAACAATGATGTTAATTGGAAAGCAAAACTCACATTGCACTACAGCTTTCACAGGAACATCGGTAAAATAATGGATTAGACGATGGTAGGACTCGTCTAGAAAGCAGACTGGAATTCCTTTGTTTCCCCACTCAGTTTTTAAGCCTAGAGAATCAGATAGACGCTTCTACTTCCAACAGGCTTGCTACTTCTGAAATTATACCTCAGAACATCTGTCTCTGTATTCTAATTTCAAACCAACGAGCTCTCACACAGTGCACAGGAACAAGGTCTGAGGCACAAACCTTTAGTCCAAGTATTCTAGGGTTCTTATCCAAGCTAAGCATGGAATTTCTTCATGAGCCCTGCAAGTCTTCTCATCTATATAAAAATTGATGCACCTCCACTGTGCACCAAGAAAAGGTCACACTGGCCCTGAGTCACTTAATGGGAGTCTTTTGTTTAGTTTAAGGAGGATTTTTTAAAACAAGGAATGATAAATGCTTTGTATCATTTTCTGAAATTATTAATCAAAATGCAATTTGTTGCAGAATTTATTCTTACAAGTTCATCCCTAAACCTCATCTGGATTATCATTCCTAGCACATACTATGCATTCCTAGATGCCAGCTGCTTCTAAAGGGACTGAAAGTTCTGAGGTCAAGTTTATTTTGGGTATACACCAAAGCCAGCTATTCGTATTTCACTGCACATAAACCACTAGTGCACTGAAATATTCTTCTGAAAGTTTACTGGCACCTTTACTTAAGGTATAGCAAAATCAAAAACTACAAAAAGAAAAACTATCACTTGAAAGTTTCTCTGGTATTTACAGTATGTGTAATAGCCAAGGATTTACTGAATGACAACTAAAGTGTTTACACCAGTAAATTTTGGACACTGAGATTACTCTAGACACCAGAAATGGGGGCCACCTTTAGACACCTTCGATATTTAAGGAACCTAAATTGGGATGTTTGGTCACTTACTTGCTAGAATCCCATGACTGCAGAATATAATCATGAAGGCTGCTCACCCTTCAGGTGATTCATTTTACCTGCCTTTCTAACAAAGCATTCATTCTCCTGATTAGTAATGACATCTGCATTTGGTCACAATCAAGTAGGACTGAACTTTGACTACAGACTAACAACATAAACAGCTACAGTGTTCTCTTCCTGGTAATTTCTGAATTGTGCTAGTTCCCGTAAGGAACACAGGCATCTGGGCAGCTCAGCACCCTGACCTGCCCCACAGGGTCAGGAACTGAAGCTGACACGGTCGGGCACTGCAGGAGAGGTCCTGCCGCTGAGCTGCTGCTGCAGAGCCGCTTACCTGGGTACTGCACGCCATACTGCTGCTGGGGCTGAGCCTGCGGCTGCTGAGCAGGGTAACCAGGCTGCTGGTACTGCTGATACATCTGACCTAGGGATTAAAAATGCATTTCATTGAAGCCCAGTACCCTGGTGCATTACAGCAAACGACACCCTGACAGTTCAACATCACAGAAACAAACCCAATGACATCAAAGTACAGATTTTAGTTTCTGAAACATGTTGTTCTGACTAAATAAAGTTTACCTAAAGAGTTATGTGAGGCTTACTATTGCACATTTTCAGAGGCTGCCAGAAGTTATGCACCTTAGTTAGCACTACTCTGGTAGGTAATAGATCAGGAATCTTTAAACATCTTCATAACTGCTCCAGAACTTACACTGTAAATTAAAGTACTTCAAAAGTTAAACATGTCCTCAGATTGTCTGTTTAGATTAGGTTTTTTAAGACCATTTCTGCAACCAAGTACTGTAAGCAGAGTGGTCTATTATTTATGCTGACCAAATTTTCCAGATAAGTCATCCATCTCTTAGCATTGCCAAGTTTTCTTAAGAGACCCAGTGGTATACATCCAAAGCAAAAGTAAAACCATACATTCTTAAGCTTGGTGTCCAAGTTAATGCTTATTTTCCCTACATTCACTGTTTTCAATTTCTTGGCCAGAAGAGGCAGAATATTTGTTTAGATAACCAATGGCTCCTGTTGAGGACACATATGCTTCTGCTGTTTTTCAATCTAGTAAGTCACAGTCAAAGAACAAAATCAATTACCTGCCAAAACTAAAGCTTAGCTGAACTGAAGCAGACATGGAAACTTAACTATTATGAAGTGTTACTGTACTATTATTCATTCTGCAACGACCAGCAGACTGTACAAATAGACTGTAAACTCTATCTTCAGAGCTGCACCGAGACAAAAGCAACTCCACTCTGCTCCAAGTCCTCCCAGACAGGCCCCTGTCCACCCTGATTTAAAGTAACTCCTTATTTCTTCTTTTATCTGCACTACTTGCAGCAGAAAGGAACAGTATTTTACATTCACACTAAGGAGTTTAGAATACTTTATATTGATGCAGTCACTTAAAATATTATTTGGTGTGCAATTATTGTGGGATGGTAAGAGTGCAAAACACAAAGCTTGAAGAGAATTTAAGCCTGTTAGCTTGATAATTAAGAATTAGAAACTCAGAAAGTTCTCTTTCTGAAGCTCATTTGACATGGGGAAGTTCCGGGAGAATAACCAGCAGGCTGCCTGTCCTGGGATAATGCCCTACAGGCTACCAGAGAGACCACACTGGCACCTGCTGGAAATCCCAGGTAAAGGGATCACAAAGAAACAGCATGGAATTTTACCAAAGCCTGCTGTCTTCTCCAGGGCTGAGGCATTAGTGAGGAACAGAGAGGTGTTCCAGTGCCATTTAAGAAAACATTCTTAATTTACAGCCATGAATACAGGCAGGGATCCCATAGATCCTCAGATATAGAGTCTATGCTCTCCCTGGATTTTTATTCTGAAAACTAGATGAGCTACAGTTTTGGCGTCTGGTTTTGTACTTAGCAGCGCTTATTGCAGTGAAAGGTCTGCCAGCATTTACCATTGTTCTGTGCACTGAAAAAGACTTTTAGTCTGATTCAGAGTATAGACCATTTACATATATTCATACAACATTCTTTTCCCTAGAAGATCATGAAGTGCTTATAGGACTGAGATTTCACATGAATTTCAGCAAAGACTAAAAAAGCATCCACATCTGTATAAAATTCTTGTGTGCGTTCAGGACTGAATTTAGTGGAAGAAAAGCACAGGTCACAAGACACAGTAATGTTGAAAATCTTTGTTGGATTGATTTAATTTAAATTAGTGATTGCTGGAAACTTCTCAAGGGAGGCAGCCCTTCAGTAGTATCAGCACACAAAAGTGAGGTGACTTGATATTCACACATAACAACCTAATAACCAATCATAATCATCACAGCATTTACTGGCAGAGAATGGCATTAATAAATAAACCCTGATACACCAGAATGACTGACCCATGACTGGCATCACCAGTTTACTTATATCTTCAAAATACTGGGAAAGTGTGAGGGGGAAGCAGAGCTTGGGGTGTTTGGGGGTTTTTATGAAGAGAACTAATAAGTTCAAACTAGTTTCAAAACTAGTTTCTAACAGAACCTGCTGTTCACCAGCAGTGCAATTTACATGAGTGCATCCTGTTGAAAACCTAACAATCAAAACCTGTCCAAAATTCTGGCTGGGTTATGGCTCTGTGGGGACAGCACAAGCCCCCAAATTACCACTGGACTGAGGTCCTATCAAACCTCAGTGAAGTATAGAAAACTATTCCATGTTTCAAAGAAAAGTCTTTGAACACTCTGGAATAAAATTAATAATCACACTTACATTACCCAGCTTTGGTGAGAGACTGCTGTTTACCACATACATACAAGGCACAGCATAAGAAATGTATTTTTAATTTCCAGTGAAAAAAGACAGAAGTTACTTCTGATCTCTTCCTAAAGACTGAACCAGAGTGAAGAAAATATAATCAATACTTAAAAGATTGCAGTAGCAATAATAAAAACTACATGAAACTACATAAACCTCTTTATAATTAGTACTGTTGCACTACACTTTCCTTGACCCAAGTTTAGAAAAATCACTGCATCTACTCTGATACATGAGCCTAGATAACATCTACCCCAAGTAACACGAGTTTTACTGAAACAAATACTTTTCCTTTTCCCTGGTGTTAGCAGCCATACAGGATTCCAAGGCAGTGTTGCTAGTGCTTTTAAGTGTTTCACTTCTTTGTTTCAGTTCCAGTTTAACAGCAACACTTCTTACTTACTGTATTAAACTAAAGTAAAAAAACTAAACTCATAAAATGCAAGTTCAGTAGCTGAGAATATGGTTTCTGAACATTAAATTTGCTGGCTGCCAACAGAAGAACCTGGAGCCCTTTTTTGCAAAAGTAACTTTTATACATAAACACCAAACTGCTCTATCTTTAAGCTACAAAGATGTCTTGCTGTGTTTTAACACTTGACTAATAAGCAAGAAAAGGCTGAAAGCAGCAAAAGAAGTGTTTCATAAGCTTCACTGCAACCAACAGCATTCATACCTCTTTAAATATTGTACATAACTACCAGCTGTTCAAATGCTCTGCTCAATCAAAATATTACTTATTCCCTTCAGGCAAGACAATCCAAGTGACTATGGATACTGTGACCACCATTTCACATGTGTCTGAGCATTACATCAGTAAAGCAAGCATCAGGGGGCTCTCACTTGTGCCTACACCAGCACAGAAACAATTTTATATTATTCTTCATATGGAGGAAGAAGTAACAAAGTTATTTCACAGACCATTTAATCCAGAAATGTGCAGGTCTGAAGGCTCAGTGCACTTAGAAAATAGCAACAGAAGAAGTGATGCCCAAAAGTAGGAAACCTCAGAATAGGTAAATTGTGAGAAGTTAAACAGCATTTTTAAGGGCATAGTGCAAACAAATCTGAATACCAGAGTTAAGACCTCAAACTTTAAAGGAGAGCTAGCTGAGCTCTCAGGAGTTATAAGGAACTACCACCATGCATTTAAGATGGTTACAGGGTTTAACTTGACTTGCACAGAGCCATACACAAAAAGAAAGCAATGAAACACTAGCTCCAGGCTGTTAGATAGAAATGATGCGTAGACCACAGTTTTATTACACAGTAGACAAGTCCACAAACTGTTAGTTGAGTGAAAGCTCAACACAACACACAGTGTATGACACGAGCAGAGATGCAAGCAGAAAACAGTACGATGAAAATTCTCTCGTGTTACACCACCCACCCTTTCCAACAGAGCCACTGCTCCACCTGCTGTTTCTGTATGGACCAGCACAGGCAGCGAGGACAAAGGCTGTTCTGCCTAGGGGAACACACACACACACACACACACACACCGATTTGCACTTTGGTATCCACTTTGGGTCTGCTAATTCAAGGCAGAATCAGACACCATCCTTCATATCCTGGGCAGCAGAACAGCACACTGCTTACCTTCCACCTGCCCCGTCTGTGGCTGCGTGCTGGGGTAGGGTGGTTGCTGTGCCTGAACCCCAGGGGGGTGGGCTGCAGAAGAGGAGGAAGCGATGCTGTCCGGCGTTCCTGATCGCTCCTCTGCAGGGGCACTGGGTGGTCCTAGAGGAGCAAGAACAAAATACAGTATGTGAAATGAACACTGAGTTGAAATTAAAAAATTCTAATACAAGATCCTTCCCTTGCAATGTTTTTAACATTTTTTCCACTTCCGATTTACATGTGTGTCATACCCAAGCTAAAACTAAGTGTGTATTTGCACACCTAAACTTTCATTTGAAAATACTGGGGGGGGGATTTTCCACCTATCTCTAGGTCACTCAGATTTCATTCTTTTGAGGAACCTGACTCATTTGTGAGATAAAACCCTTCATGACAGCATATTTTTTCAACAGCTTCAAGTTAACCTTGCACACACACACACTGAAGAGCTGCCATGTTTGGACACAACATGCACTTACCTATTTTTTCTTATCTGGAGGAAAGGTAAAAGGCTGCATGGAACTATCCAAATGGATTAGCATCTTACTGTGAAACACATGGACCAGGCCACAAAGCATTTTACTGATGGTTAAATAACATGTGAACAGAAGACCTCCAAAGAGGTGTTAAAATCACACACCCAGACAGGATATGGCAGGCTTCAGTCTAAAAGCAATTGTCTGCGCTGCTAATTCTGAAAATATTCCAGCTGACCCCCAAAGACAGCAAGGAAACTGGGAATTCAGATTTTCTCTACATTAGTAAGAAGTTCTGAAACACATGTGAACACATAAAATATATTACAATTTAATGCAAAATATTTTGTTAGAAACAAGGGAGCTTAAACCTGGATCTTTCCAACTGTATGAACGCTAAGAGACACTACTTTCAAATACAGGCTTTAAGTTAAGCCTAAGTACTAGAACTGCTGCCAATTCATTTGCAATTTTAAGATAGTTACATTTACACAATATAAATATGCATACAAGAAGCTCCAATTGTGTTTTCATGTTAACCTTATTAGGGGAAAGTTAATTAAATCTGCCTACTACTTGATTTGTATTTATATACATAACTGTAGGATTACAGCTTTAGAAATGGGATTTCTTATACCCTGCTTAAATGGTCCTCTGTGGAGCTCTCTGTACGGTCAAAGAATGGTCAAGTCATTTCACTCTCTCAGAAGAATTATGGAGACACAAATATTGAAGTATCACTGATCAAAACATTAACTGACACTGACAAAACCACCCATTCAAAAATTAGCCCAAATTTTCTCCCAGTTGTGCTTCACTTGCTATTGCTTATTTGTTTAGATAGCCCACTGCAAGTTTTCAAGTACCATCTGGTTTGTGACAGTATCCAAAATGTGCCATGGAGGAAGAGATCACACAATAGGCCTGGTCCACAGACCAGTACTTCATACTGAAGTCAAACACTGTCTGTAGGTACAACTTTGGACCCTGCACAGTCACAATCACACAGTGCAGATCAATTCCTTTTACTGCACACTTCGGCCATGGCAGCCATACTGGAAGAACAAGCTCCAGTTGCTAGTGGTTTGCTGATCTGTGTGAAGTAATGCTTCACACATCATATAGAACTCATTTGCTCTGGAGTTGAGAGTACACAGCAAATCCTGTTAGTTAACAGCAGTTTCATTTTCATGTTTCAATGAACCATTAAACCTTGCCAGGCCTGCCTGCACAGGTTCTGTGCAAAATCGCTTCCCCAAGTTCTGCATCACACTCCTTATCACATTCTACATTGCTTTTCTAGCTTCAGTTATCCTGTCTCAAGTCGACAGCATACAGTTTAGTATAATCAGTTTTCATAGGCTTCGCATTCTATTACTAGGGCCAACAGTCCTCCAGCTCTTAAAAAATAAATATAATTCAGACAAGTATGTAATTCCTTTCTGTCAACAGTGAAAAAGTTGGTCCTATCTACTTCTAAAAAGAAACAGAGAAAAGGTGGGATCATACAATACATTCTGAATGACCTAAACAGCAGAAGCACAAGCCAAGAACATGAACTGCAAGATCAGAGTTCTTCTATCACTGGCAGATACCAATTACGTTTGTCCTCACAATAGCTTTAAATAATTCAAATTTAAAAAACTGAAGCCATTTTCTACTCCAAGCTAAAACACAATGCTAAAATCAACAGCAACGTTTCAATATTTTGTATACAAAAGTTAGCACACAGATACAACACCTTAACATAGCAAGTTTTAGAATTCTGAAAAGACATAGTGAACACAGAACACAGCTTAATACATCCAACATACAAATGCTTTGTTAAAAATCAAAACCGGAGTCATTGATTATGAACAGGTTTAGCTTTCCTTTTCACCAGCCACATCCTTACCTGACACCTGATCATCTGTCAAGCCAAAGGCTGACATGACATTCTTGCTGATTTCATCCTGGTTCTTTAGCGGATCGAATGCAGACATGCTCGCTGCTATAACTTGAGTGGATGGCTTAACATTAGCATCAGCAGCAGCAGGCTTTTCGTCCCTACCATCTACAGCATCTACAAAGCAAAACGCCCAGTTACCAGCTCTCCAGAACTGAAACACCAGCACACACACACATTGCACTACAGCAACCGCAACATCGCACCATTGGGGGCTCTATAAATTTAACTGTTGAAATGTGCATGTTAAGGGTAACAGTGGAGAATCACTGATGTATCTGAAACTGGGATGGATCATAAAGCTTAGGTTTCTTTCACAGTTACTTAAAGATATACCAACACTGTGGACTATCAATATAATATGTGTTCTGAAATTCAAAGGCACAAAGCTCCTGCTTCAAACATACGAATTGCCCACAAGGAATTCAAAATTAGGAAAACATACAGGATAGTTCCAACTTATTATGGTGTTTTATCAGCTGCAGTTTCTGGTTTGTAGTCTGCCTTTCTCCACTAATTTTTCCTAAGCTGACAGGTGAAGCTGAGATCTCTGCAACTATACACATAACTGAATTGCTCAGAAATGCCTTACCTAATAGTGCTACATTTTCTGTTAAAAGCAAACAACTACAGACAGATAGACTGAGTACAGATAGACTGGCTAGTTTTGTTTACACTCTTAGATCATCACTCTAACCTCCTTCAAATAGTTTGTAACCAAAATTCATGGTATTCCACCGAAATTACTAATTGCATATATTGTAGGAACTGGCCTGGGCTTTTTTTAAGCATCAAAAGCAATAAAATTTCAATGCGCAAGATTTCCTAAAACAAAAGCAACATTTCCTAAAAGGAAGGCTGATGTTCTTGGTTCACCTCTTTACTCAGAGCACTGTATTTCATGACTTTGTGTCATTATTTTCTGTGTCCAGCTTACATAAACTCTGTAGTGAAGCACACAGAGATACAGTATTTGCAGTACACCTGCCCTAAGCTAGGAGATCAGTACCTCAAAACTGTGAGAGTAAGACTTTCTTTCCCATTTTGCCCTCCCCTAAAAATTCTTTCCCACCCCTACCTGCACCCTAGTGCTGCTTACCCTGAGACAGCTCTGATGCTGGTCTGAGCGCAAAATGTGTGGATTCAATTTCCTAACCTGGCAAAAAAAGTGGATATAATTTTTGCTGAATTCACTTCTTACTGTTTTAGTGAATCAAACTTGCTTAGAAACACAAGATAAGCACCAGAGCTAGCCCAAAGTAAGCAGGGGGAATACTCAACTGCAAGCAAGAACTCTTCAGCAACAACAAAGTATTAATTTGGCTAAAAGCCCTCTCAAGACATTGCTGGGATTCACAGGAGTTAGTTACAGTGTTTTCATACATTGCAACAAAACCTTGGATTCTGAAGCTTCATTCCTAAGTTAGTTCAGTGCTTTACTCCAGATACCTCGAACAAAAATTCTGTCTCTGAAATAATTAAAGCATTAAAAATTAAGTTCTGGGCCACCAAGCAACAATTAAGAATGATCCATGTTTCCCTTTGTTAAACAGCACACCACTCTGCAAATCAAAGCAAATAACTCTTTGCCAGGCTGCCTACCACTCTCAGGCAGATTAGTAGAAAGCCCTGGTTCCGCTGGTGGCTCTAAACAGTCGAGTAAACGATTGACTTTATTGCGAAGTTCTATCAGTTCTCGGCGCAGGTACTTCACCTGGTTAGATTCTAGGGGTCTTGGCTGTCCATTCACTGCAAAACAACAATTAGATAAACTTAAGACTGTAGTAACATCCAGTTTTGACATCCAGTTTAAGATGGCAAAAAAAATTCCAACTTTTACTTGCTTGTAGCATCATCATCCTTTGTGGAGTTTAAAGTGACAAAGTTTAGTCTGAACTCATTTTAGAGCTTACTGTTCCTTTAATATAATCTCAGTTCAGCAATAGGTACAGTACCAAAGCAAAGTCCACAGTGAGCGTCTGCATTGTTTGCTCATTTTCCTGAATATACCCTGAATGATGCAGTGGCTCTGGAAATCTGTCCCTTTAGAACTAACACAGCACACACAACACTGCTCCAATTCATGAATAAGGTCAGTGTCCAAGTTAAAGGCTTGGAACTACATGCCGAGTTACCTACAGTAGCTTGAAAATAAAGAACTTTTACACAAAGACTAAAGAACAAATGTTACGATCTTTTCTGCTCCAAGCAACTAACACTAGATTGGAGCAGTGTACCACTGCGAGGTGTCAGCTTCAAATTCTCATGCACCTGTGAAGAAAACCCCACAAATGCTAGAGAGTGGAAGACAACATGGAAAAGAGCACTAAGGAAGAAAGAACCACTGACCACATGTATATGCCCACATGCCAAATAGTTTGAGCAATCTTATAAAAAGCAGCAGTTTCAGTTTCCATTAAGTTTGGAAGTCTCATGAAAAACATCAAGAGAAAACAGGTATCATGTATTAACTCAGCAGTTCCAACCTACTGATTGCATTTTCTTCACCTTCTGAGGTGACAAATTTAAAGTTTTTGTACCTCTCAGTGAAGTCCACTGCCTGAATTTTAATAAATATTATTTAAAAGAAATAGAAAAATACAGTCTACTGTACTTACCAAACAATGTCAGCTTAAGTATCCTACTGCATTGAATTGCAAAGGAGAGATCTGAGCTATCAAAAATTGTTATAAGATCTCCATCTGAAAAGAACAAGAAGAAGTTACATTAAAATCATAGCCTATGGCTACTGAGCTTCACATCAGGACAGAAGTCTTCCTTCATTACCCAAAAATAACTTTCCCTATTTGATTGTGAGGTCACTAGAAAAAATGTTTATTATTTTAGTGCAAGAATCAGTGTGCAGAGAAATCACACAGAGAAGGTAAGACATAAGCATGACTGGCTTCAAAAGGGAGTCTTCTGACATTAGCCCTTTGATGTTCCATGTAGCTCATCATTCTTTTATGTTTACATACAGGATGAAATATTAGAGCGAAGAGTTCAGAGTCCAACACCAGGAAGAATGATGCTACCAGTTAAAAGTGAAATGCCTATGCCAAGTGGCTCCAGAACCATGCTGGTCATGAACAGACAGGAGTCAGATAAATGGCACAAGTCAAACCCAATTCAATTTTTAAAAACCAAAATAACATTTCGAATGTCTAGAACACTTCCTCAGGTTATATTCAGAACATAAGTTGCAGGACTATTACCATTCCCTTGCTGAAAAACAAAGTTCATGTGTAGAAGTGAATAGTTAAGATCTCTCTCAGCTTTAACACACAAATTGCGGGAAATGGATTTGTAGATTTTTCATACAAAACATAAGTATGAAGACACAAAGATGCCAAAGTAACCAGAAGTAAACTTCTCTCAAACAGGAATTTGACATGAAGTCACAACCCTTAGCCATGGATTTCTTCCATGTCACATGTCGGAGGATCCAAATGAATTTGCACATTGCCATCTGTCACAGGAACTATATTAGAACTCAATGGGATCATTCATTCTTAAGATACAAAGGGCTATGCACAAAGCACTGATCACCTTTAATCACATTAATCCTCAAAAGAGATACCAAGTTCCCATTAAGTCTGGTCTCTCATGATTTTTAAGTTGAGTCAAGGACAGCTACGTTAACATCTTTGCTTACTCAACAAAATCACTACTAAAACAAGACTATTGTCTTTGGCAGGACAGACTTTCTGGTGTTTAACATATTCAACAGGTAATTTATAGCCTAAATGAACCCAAGCTAAGCAGTGCAAAGAGAAGAGTGGGAGCACATTATCAGGAAAACATGTACTGGCAACAGGCACAGCAAGAACACTTCCTGCCTGAGCAGCTGGATGATTGGGAACTGAGGTGAAAGACCATCTAGTGAAGTTTCACCTTGAAAAGCAACAGTGTTTAGAGAAATGCCACACAACTTGGAAGACAGCCAACTCCAGGCTACCCCACAGAACACTGCAGCAAGGGGGCTCTGTGGACAGACACACAGGAACATGTTTTCCATTACAGATTACTGCCTAAAAATCCTGAGTGTATATAAATTCCCTACACATTGGTGACAAGGGCAAACTATCTAAGTTACGGTTAAAATGTTCAAATAATGCTTCAGTATGAATAGTCATAAAACACATGATATCAAATCAGAAACAGCTCAGAATTTGAAGAACTACATATTCTAATTTTGTCATCCCTGACTACAAGTAACACTTCTGCAATGGAAGGTTTTCTTAAGTAAGTACTATTAATAACACCTCACAGTGCCTGTCAGTCTTCAAAGAAGGTGTTTTCTAACAAAATTAAGTTACAAACACTAATAAAGTGATGGCATAAAAAATAATTTTCAAGTTTTCCTGGAAGAAATACTGTTGCATCTCAAGATTTTTTTTATGTCCTGTTTTCACTTTCAAAATCTCAAAAGACATCTGTTGATAGCAGTATCAGTCATGGATTCTCTGAGTAGAGACTGGAAAGTCTCCAGAAACGAGGGCTCCAAACCCCACAAGCAGCCTGCTCCAGTGACACACTGCCCTCCTGGCCAAAACTCATGCTCAACCTCTCCAACTGCAATTTCTGGATGCTGCCATCTGGTGCTACTGCAAATTGTTCACATTCAATGGTCTTTGCAACTCCCTTTCCACTGGCTCTGCCCTCAGCCCCCTCTGTAGCACAGTGAACAAGCCCAGCTCCCTGCAATGCTCCCTGAAAGCCACCTGCACAAAGCCTGTCTTCACCACACCCTGCTGGACCCCTCTGCAGCTTCTCCAAATCTTTTTGTCCTGGAGTGTACAAATTAAAAGTGAGCAGACATGCAGCTTCACTGGTACCACCTCACCAGTGCCAGGAAGAGGAGGATCAGCATCCCTGTTTACCATTATGATCCATAACAGGACTTGGACAAATCAGACTTTATCAAAGTTAAACAGATTTTCTTTCTTTGGCAGTAAAGGGAAGCGTGATGAGGTATGTGCTCCCTCCAACCCAAACACTTTCTCCAGCTTTTCTATAACCTTTCCTAAATACGCTGGTACCAAAATCCACCAGTGTCTTAACACAAAGCCCTTCTATTCCTTATTATCATGGTTACACAGTAAATGATAGTTACTTCTCTTAGCTATCCACAGCATTGGCAAACCATCCTTTGATGCTCTTCTGTCACACCAGCCAACACTCAGATTCACTGCCTGAACAAAGATGCATGTTCTAAACAGTCTATCCTGCACAGTGAAATGAAAATGCACATCAATACTCATGGCTTATGTGGATTAATGTCACTCGAAGAACTGGGATCATTCCACCTTAATTCTCCTTCACCTCTTTTAACCTTTAGGTTGAAGGCATTAAGAAAAATTAATAAATTTTCTATTTTAAATTGTAAGCAGAAAAAAAAAGGCTGAGAAGCACCAAGTACAGAATCCTGTTAGATGCACAAAGTCAGTTCTGATTCCTATTGACAGCCATCAAGTTGTTATTTGGGTATATGCTAGGACTCATAAGGTGTATGTCAAGCCACAGAAATATCTGACAATTTAAGTATATTAGATTTAGCAAAAAAAAATTTCATCTTAAGGAATGCCAATGAAGGTTAATTCCTGTTACCATGACACAGATAGAATTACACAATGTTGTTTTCTGTTGGAAAATAAAACAGGCTTTCCTTTATTTTCCCTACTAGTCTTGTTATTTTAAGAACTTATTTTTCTCAGTTTTACAAGGGACACAGCTTTCCCTCTCTACAATTTCTCATATATCACATTCTCTGCTACGCCAGTTAGTTTTTTCTTTCTATAAACTAGTGACTCCCTTAACTAACCACTGGATTGCAAGGTATTTTAGCATTAATGCTGCATCACCATGATGTATCTTAGCCTTGATGACATTAGAAATCTGCCTCATTCCTTTGCCCTGCCAGCTGTTTCCTCATCTACTAAGCTTCATTATCTACTAGACTTATCCACCCTTATATTTCTCATTTAGTCCAACCTTGAAAAAACAAAACCAAAACACAAAACCCTACACAATCAAGAACCACACTACATCAAAATGCAGTTTTCCTTCACTGTGGTAAATTTACCAAAGGCTGAGAGATTACTTGAATACGTGCAGCATGAGTAAACAATCTCCTATTACAAGGTAATGACGAACAAGAGCAAAAAGGCCAATCTCACATTACACCCTCTGTTTTAAATTCAAGCATAACTTTAAAAAAAAGTAAAGTTCCTGTTATTGGCTCTATAGGGCCTTATAGCATGTATAACTCAGTAATATGGTGGGCTTAAGATGCAATTTTACTCTGTGATTCACACAAAGGCACTGCTGACAGTCCTCATTAGTTTGTTTGGGGTTTTTTTGTGTGTTCAAGAACTTTAAATAGGACCTGGAAAATGTTTCACATCTAGCAGAGCAACTTCCTTAGTTTAGTAGTTTGAAAGCTTGAATATAAAACCTGACTTCACAAAGCAGCATTCAACCTGAGGCTTCTTTTCTCTGGTAATTAATAAAAGCACCACATAACCTAAATATAATGTAGGATTATGGAGGGGTAGATGAAGCATTCTTTGAACACTCAAAGACTGTGCATATGAATTTGGAGAAGACACAGATGGAGAGACTGTGGAAGTAGTAAACACCATTAGACTAGTTTAAGATACCTCCCTGTAACAGATCCAGACAAGCATTCCTGCAGCTCTGGGGGGATAAATAACAAAACAGAAATAGCTAAAATGTACATATTCCAATGCATCTAATGACTGAAATAGATTTAAAGAAGAATCTTAGCCTAGTTGAAATGAAGTTAAGGATGTAACAGCTCTCATATGACAAGCAAACTGAAGGCTTGTTAACTTTTTCCTTGATCATTTGCAACTACATCTGATATTAAGAACATTTATTTGTTTGTAGTAGTGATGATCAGCTGAAATCACACTGAAATCACAGTGCAATAGTAGGACATTCTGTGAGGAGGGTTAACCCTGGCTGGGTGCCAGGTACCCACCAAAACCACTCCATCGCTCCCCTCCACAGGTGGCCAGGACAGAGAACACACAGAGAAAGGACAAGGTATGAGATAAGAACACGGAGAAATCACAAATCCATTATCGTCATGGGCAAAACAGACTCAACTTGGAGAAATTACCGGAATTTATTACCAGTCAAAATCAGAGCAGGAAAATTCACCTTTCAAGCCCTCCTTCCTTTCCAGCTCTATCTCTTCCTCCCCCANATTCTGAAACAAAGAAAACTAAAAGTAAAAGCAGGAAGTCTCTAGACTGTGAAAGACAACCAAAGAATGAAACTGTAATTACTGTCTCCATCCTACACCATTATCTTACTTAGAATAAAACAGAGCAGTATACATTAAAAACCCCAGAGGACCATACATAAAGCACACGTGAGAATCCAAAAACCAAAGCAACTCAAAGCTTTAACCTAATGAAAAAGCATCCAATCCCCTTTCGCCTTTCTCATTTCAGAAAGAAAAAAAAAGTGATAAGAGGGAAAACAAAACCACCACAAATGTTCTAACGTCCTCTCACTAGAGATCAACACTCACTGGAGACCTACACTACTTACAATTTTGATAAGCAGCATCTCAAAAGCTTCATGAACCTCAAAAAATTGTCTCAGGGCTATTCAAAGTGAAATTTTATTGCTTAGATATATGAGCAAAAGTTGACATTTTAGGCAGCACAGGCAGCACTAAAGTTTCCTAGGGCTATTAAGAAAAAAGAACCTGAATGCTTCAGTAAACGCAGCACTTTTTACTGTGCAACAGCATAATCATCAGTCTTCAAGAGACCTTGGATTTTATCACTTCATTCCAAGTTTCATTTTATGAACACCATTCCTCTGTCCCAAATTAAGTAATTTATCCATGCCCCACTGACATTCAAAGAGGAAAAGCCCTCCAATCACAACTTTCTGTCTCTATGCATCTCAAATAGGGCTCTCTTCATTCTGAGGAAGTCCTTAAGGTTATGTTTGTTTTAACACTAATGATCAATATTTTCTTTGGAACAATCAATGTGCAGCAGATTCAAATGGTCCCAGAGAGCAAAGACAACTTTTAATGCATATTTCAAGTTAAAATTATTTTTCTAATCTTTACTGATGGAGAAAAACATTCAAGAATTACTACCACATTACTGAAATCAGGCTTTCAGTCTTATGTTAGGTCATACATGTTTATTCTCTTTTCACCTTCAAACCCACTGAAAAAAAAGATGTTTCACTGAGTGAACAGAAACCGGCAATCAACTTCTTGCAACAGCAAAAATGCACTTTCAGAGAGAAAAAATTGAGGAAATACTTCAGAAAAAAAACAGAGGAAATTATGTTGAGACAGCATAACAAGAGATACACCTTCTATTGTCTGATTAAAAAGATTTCATGAGATATCACTTGCATTTGCCTGTGACGTTGGACAATTCTGAAAAGTGAATTTCAAAGTTTCTGTCCATAGACAAACTATCAGAGCAACAGTAGTCAATTAAATCTCAACAGCAGTAATTAAACCTTACCTTCATCTTTGTATTTTATTGTGACTTCATCATTGCTCAGAAGTTTTCCTCTAAAAACTCTTTGCATCATTAGCACCAATTCATCATAGGTGATATCTTCATTATGAATAGGGATTCTCCTAATATCTTCCCCAAGCTGAGCTTTGATGATCAGCTTCCCACTTAAGTCCAGCTGCCCATTCATGGTGGATTCCTTATCACCTGCAGACCTGTTAGCAGCAAAACATTAAGAACACTTCAGAAAACTGAACTGTTAGTTATTTTAATCTATCTGATGACAGTTCTGATGCTTTACATTATCACTTTATTCAATTACTTTTACATGCCCCCCTATCATGAAAAAGAACAAAAGAACAAATGCTTTTTTTTTTTTTTTTTTTTAATTTATTTAAAAAAAGACTGCA
>VYZR01128255.1:0-13614 GCA_013400675.1 Oxylabes madagascariensis
TGGTGAGCCTTTCTAAAGTGAGAAGCGGTGCCCTAATCTATCTAATAATTTTATTTAGAGACAAGTTTTATTTTTCTTTTCAGTGCAAAGCAAATTTGAATAAAGATGTAGAGAATGAATGAAGTATTTTGATGTATCATAACCTGCAAAAAGGAATCACAAAGTTCCTCAGCTACAGAATTACTGTTTTCCAGTAATTAAGAAAAAACATAGGAGACTAAATCAGATCTCAGATAAATCTGAAGGGAAAGCTTTGCAAGCACTAGATGTAATTGATTTTCTTTTTCTTNAATCAAAAAGCATTATCCCCAACACAGTTCCTGGAGAAGTTTACCAGGCTGGTTTTTTTTTTTTTGAGGCATGGGAGAGTAAAATATTATTGCAGGATAAGGTTTATCCGTAAATTAGACCTGATTATAAACTTGAAGGAAGGAAATAAATTCTTACTGGAGAAGCACACCAATAAATTTGAATTCTCTTAATTTTTTAATGAAAAAGATATAAAGGCTAAAGAATGAGAGGATATTTTGTTTTGACCTTGACCTGAAAGCATTTTCCATAGTAGTAGAATTAAAATTGCAACAAAGGATTTGGTGTTGTCTAAGATTTTCCTGAGCTCCTCCAGGGTAAGGACAGCTTCACCTCAGCTCCCTTCTGGCGCAAAACCCTTTAGTAATAATCTAGCACAGTCATTACACTTCCAGAAATATTCTGGTTAGCAGGCAGAGGTGCGATGGAAGCCATAAAGAACCCTTCCTGCCACTGCAAGCTCAGTTCTGCTTTGCTTCCTCTTCTGCTTATTGCAGGCAGGATCAACCCCTCATGATGTAAACTGATGAGAAAGGGGAGTGATAGAGAAATATAATGAGCAGTGTTTAAGTCATGCTGAAAGTCAGTAGAACTTTATGCTTCGCAATGAATTTATCTGGGCTCAGTGTCATCCTGGAAGATACTAAGTGCTCTGAAGTACTAACATGACGAAAAAGCCCATGGAGCAATCGAAGTGTACAAGGCTGTTTTGTCTGGTTAAGTGTCTTTCAACATTTGCAGCATCTTAAATATACTTATTAATATATTAATAAACAAAAATTGATGGTTAAATGCAGGATCCCAGAACATGAAACAAGTGCTGAAGTCATCTAGACTCTGCCTTCAGTGAGTTCTATTAAACCTTTTTTAAGCCTGCAGGAGAGAGAGAAACTGATTTTTTTTCTGCAACAGTAAATGGTCCACTGATGGGCAGATTGGTAGCAGTCACTGGGCCTTTTGCTCATAGTATTTGAAGGCTGAATATATAATAGTAAATTGAACAGTGCCAGAAAATTGCTAGAAATTGTATCCAGGTCCTGGAAAACGATTTGTCCGTATTGTTCAAGTTTTAGAATGAATCCTTCACACAATTTTGCCTTCAACTATCGCTCTCCCAAATAAGCTGAAGAAATAATTTGTGAGCCAGTGTAGGGTAAAAGCATGTTCTCAGTACTGTTTCCATCTGGCTAAGTTACTTTAGGGGTACAAGAATTTGAACTATTGTCTTGCACTAGCAAATTATGCTTTGAACCTGTGCCTCAACTCTTTTCTTTATGTCTCAGGGATGCGAATAGCATTAAGCTGGCAAGAACTGAACTGAACAGTCTCAATAACTGTGGAAAGGATCTGTGAATGCTCACTGACATTTCTGTTTTCTTTGAGTTACTAATCTGCAGTCAATAATAAAAGGAATCTAAAATCTGTCATATCAGGGTTTTGTTATCCTTGGGGGTTTGCAAGATATTTACATTATGAAGAGAAATAGATGATGAAGAGAAGTGTTTGAATGATAAATTCTGCATATCTAAAAGAATTACAGGAATTTGGTGACTATAAGATCTGTTTGCCTGACAATAATACAACCAAACCTAACGAACACTGTCCTAGTTTACAGTGTTGCACATCTCTTCAGTTATCTCCATAGGAAAAGACAACTTTTCTTCATTTGTGTTTTGTTTTGTTTNGGGTAGGAAAGGAGGGAGAAGTCACTGAGTTACCTCTGGCAAGCCCTATGCCATGCAGATGCTGATGTCTCAGCAGGAATTCAACCTTTTCAGGCTGGGAATCCCATTGAGGTGTGAGCACCACTGTGTAGCATGAGCTACAGGAGTTCCTGTTCTCTCTTCTCCTCAGGGCATGGTGGAAGATTAGAGGGAAAGGACAGTTGCCATCTCTTAGATTTGAAATTCTGATACTTCATGACAATATTTTGGGATTCTGCCTATTTCAGATTTTTATTATAGTAGTTCTATTTTAGTTTAGTTCTCACATTTTAGCTGAGAAGATCTGAATAATTCATATATCACTAAACTTTCTAATAGCAATAATGAGTTTCAGATATACAAAAATCCCTGAAAGACTATGTAAGTTATTTATGCATCCCCTAAAGCCAGTTGCTTTTTATTGGTTTTATTTTTTATTATTTTTTTCTCCTTTATTGTTTTCCTTTCCTCTCCTCCTATTATTTTTTTCTTTGAACTCACACTTGGCCACAAGAAAACAAGAATGCATTTAAAAGAATAAAATTTATCCTGCATTAGCTTTAAAAATCAGGAGGAAAAAAAAATTACTCCAGTGAATGGAGGCTGAAGCTCATCTTGTAACATGTACTGATCTCTCTAGATGTTTCTGTAGCCAGCAAGAGGAGGGATGAACTGCTCTTTGAAGCAACTGTTGGTTTTCTGACTTATAAGTCTCAGTTACAGACTTAAACCTAAGTGGAACCTTAGAATTTGTTATTGTTCTTTTCTTAGAACCATTTGTTTGCCTTGTGTTTCTGCATTGCACTACTTTGACTGCTTGTTTCATCCAGCATTGCTTTTATGAATAAAAGGTATCACAGAAATAAGACTTTGCCTTTGTAAACTATGATGTAAAAATTGCTCTTTTCCCTGTGAAACATGCAGCAGTATCTCACAGGATTGGGAAAAATCAGTAGACTAAGTGATGTGGAATGGGATGATCCCCAGGTGTCTGGAAGGGAGTAGGAGGCTGCCCAACATGGAGACAGTTTATAAAGGAGCCTGCAATTCTATCTGTGTTCTCATGAAAGCAGGTGATGTCAGTGTGTCTGCCCACACTTCCTTGTAAAACCCAAAGTGCATAGCAGGATATCCAGTTTACTTAATTGTCTCTTGGAAATTCTCCAGTTGTGTGGATGTTTTGTCGTATCCTCAGGGGATCCCATTTCTGTATGCTGTTTCTTCCTGGCACATCCTCTTCCCTATGGCGTGCGTTTTTTTCATTACTGTGAAGAAATACTTACTAACTTCAACAACAGCCAGTAGAAAAAAGTTGTTTGCTTTACTGTAAAGGAAAGAGCACAGTTTGATAGCACCCTTGTAGCTAAAAAGAGCCTCCTTCCCAAAGGGACCAACCTCAACAATTGTCAGAAAATGTAAAGCTCTTTAAATCTTTCATTGTGGAACTACTTTAATGACTTTCTTTTGTCCAACATCTCTACAAAATTGTTATGTAAAGAAACTGTAGTGACTGGAACTTTTCTTGCTGCTGTGTATTTTTCCTCCTATAAGAGGCAGAAATAGCATTAAGGGCTCCATGACAAAAGGAAAAAAAGGAAAAAAAACTCAGATGGTGCTGTGTTGCTAAGCAACTTAAAGGAAGATGAAAGAAACCACAGAGCTCTATTTAGGTCTTGTAAAAACTCAAGCAGTAAATACCCAGTCCTTTGATCTTATTTAACCATGATGATGCCTTATTATCCTCTGTTGCTGAAAAGAAAAAGTTCAGGCGACTTTATTGAAAGAGGTAGTTACAATAGTCCTTGAAAGGTTGGAGGCAGTCTGTCAGTAGAGTTGCTAAAAAAAATCAGTTATAATTGTACTGTCCAGCTCAACTAAGATCAAATCTAACACTGTCCACTATATTTGTCCTTTCCCATCTTCCCCAGACCCACTTTTCCCTTTACATCTGAAGACACATAGTACAGCCAGGATCACTGCAGTTGTGGAACACGGTGACGTTCCTGGGTGTCACATCGGTCTCTGTGTTCTCGGCCACCTGTAGATTGATGGCAATTTCAAATGCAGGTGCATTTGTAATTCTCACTCTGGTCCATTGAAAAATAAGTAGGAGAGTGTGGGAGGTCACTATCTGCATTACAGTGAACAATGCACTGGCAGTGTTTGCAGACAATTTATGTTCTGTGTAGTTAATCTCAGGCAGAATCAATTCGGTTTCATGAAGATCTATATGCTGCAGCAGACATGCCTCTGATCATTCATTTGAGCTAGTCAAAGATCATTTTGAAGAAAAAAATAAAAGAAGAAAAAAGGGCATATCTAGAAAGGTAAAGCCTTAATATTGTATTAAATAAATAGCTTGGGTAACAGCTTCTGCTTTTATTTGACGTAATGTAAAAAAAAAAGAGAAAAGAAGCAAGTTCTGAATAAAAGATACTGTGTCTTGAAATTGTTATAAAATTGCACAGTATATTTCATTTGCACTGAAGACAAATAACTTATGGCTTTCTTTGATATGAGTTTGCATAATACTGCATTAATAGAGTTATCTCAGGCTAAAAGACATATTTGTTTTCCAGTGAAAAGTATGAATAAGAAAAATAGGAGTAGGACAACAAGTCAGATACTCTACCAAGATACAGTATTTATTTATGATAGGTGGTATAAAACTCTCTCATGCATGATGGTTTGTTGTATGATGTAGCAATCATTGAAATCCTTAATAATGGAAATAATTTATTTAAATTGCATACTTGGAATATAGTACTAGATTATAGAAACCCTGTCTGTCAAATCAGGCTTCAGAGTTCAGATAAATTAGTTGCAAGAGTTTTTGCAACTAATACAGTTCTTAGCAAGGAAGTGCCAAGTCCATGCTTTCTTAATGTTTAGGATGGTGTTGCAAACAATACAGGGAATAAAATGCAGTATATTCAGCAACTTCAGTTACAGGATTAGCAAATAGTCTATGTATGCAATAGTGAATTATCTGTTTGATTAGCAGTTGAGAACCTGAAGCTATACTGTATCTGGAATGACATTAAAAATGCATATATAGCTTTTAATATAAAAATTCTCCTAGCTCATTTTCTCACTGTTGGAGACTTTGCATAGAAATCATTCTACTCAACTCACCAAGTGCATTTGTGATATGCAATCCTGCAAAGCCAAAATGAGTATTTTTTTTTGATGTTCTACATCTCCATCTAAGAGAGAATCTAAATGCAAATACCACATAGATATTTCCATTGTAAGCTAACTTTTTTAAAGATTTGTAACCTTTTTTTTTTTATGGTAAGAGATAATGATGGAATAGCATTTCAGTAAACCAGTAGAAACTAGTACTTGAAAGGCTGTTTCATTAATTGAACAGGAAAGATCAAAAAACATGGTAAATAATTTACTTCCACAAGAATTCAAGTAGGAGTGATAATGCTTTAAATAGAAGTTTGAAAAGAAACTCATTTTTTGTAGGATATGAAAATTTTGAAAGTTTAGGTTTTTGTCTCTTTTTTCCCAACAAAAAAAAAAAAAAAAAAAAAAAAAAAAAAAAAAAAAAAAAAAAAAAAAAGAGAGAAAATTCCGAGATTATTTGCAGAAAGAATACTTCCCTGGGAGTGGGAGAAGTACATTTGACTTTGTCATGTGGCTACAGGTATGAAGTCTTTGGCAGATGGGCTGCAATGTGGCTGTAAATACCAGAAATACATCCTGCAGCAGTAAATTTAAGGACAGGGGCTCAAAGGAGCCAGATTGGTGCAGGCAATGAGATGAACTTCCATTTAAATCTTACCTATGTCATAAAACATACGACAAATGGGTCTCCCATGAAATCCAGCCTGCATTTCAGAAGAATGTTGTGAAAACTCTGACTGGAGAATAATTTGACATACTTGAATTAGTAAATGCAAAAGAGGGTAGGGAGGGGAAGGTAAATAATAATATTTATTCGTCAAAAACTTGTCTTAGAAACTTAAAGTGGCAACTCCTTTTTATCAATGTGTATTGCTTTCTTAAACTTCTGCCATTGTTCTACTTCTGACATCAATGCTACCATGCTACTGTGTTAAGACTGTAACATTATATTGGCCCATCAAATCCTACAACTGTATTAGATCATTTGAAATGGGTTGTAGGGTTAAGGCAATCCACCTGGGTTGTGAAACAAATTCTGGATTCCTCCATCCTTCTGTTGCTGTTATTTGGCTAAGTTTTATTTATATCAATAAAAAACTACTCTGAGCTTACAATACTTCTGCTGAACAAGCTTTGGTATTTTGTTTCCTCAAAACTGAGAAAAGAAAAAGAAAAGAAGAAAAAAAAGATTTTTGCCCTTAAAGATATTATAATAATAAAAATACCCACTAAAAGTGTCTTATATGTATGAGTAATTTTGTTAGGCTTTTCCAACGTACCAGGACCTTTTAAAATTAAATTGCATTGTGATTAAATTTGTGAGAACTATGTTCAGTGGCAGCTAAAAAATCCAGCAATTTCAGTAGGCCATGAATTAGATCCACAGAATCTGAGAAAGACGAGCTAGATTGCATCATGTCTCACATCAGCTTGGAAAAATATGTATGTCTTCTACTTTTCAGTGGATGGAGGCTGGTCTTGTTGGTCATCGTGGTCAAAGTGCTCAGCAACGTGTGGAGGAGGGCATTACATGCGAACGCGCTCGTGCACGAACCCAGCCCCGGCGTACGGAGGGGATATCTGCCTTGGCCTGCACACCGAGGAGGCACTCTGCAACACACAGCCGTGTCCAGGTACGGCCACTCGGCCCGTCCGTCTTGTTCTTTATGTGCCACAGAATAAGGCTTCCCACCTAGGCAACGTAATGCCCTTGATCTATTATTCAGAAGGAAATAATTTCTTTCCCTTATTAAGTGCACAATCAGCTCTTACATGCTACAATGCTACAGTAAATCAAGTCCTAGCAGAATATGTTCTGCAGGACACTACCTTCTTCCTCCCTCTTTAAAAATTAAAATCCAAGTTACTGTATCTGAATCTGGATTGAGTAAAATTGTGTAATATTTGAAGTGGACCATGAAGTGGACAAGGTTTATGAGATTTTTAATAAAAACATGACAAAGAAGTGCTTTTGTTACACCACCAAACATTCACAGCAAGCATATTGCTGAGGTTAATGTTCAACACGTGTTATCGCTAGGTCCGTCAGTAGATAATATTTGCCCTGTTTTCATATAGAACACAAAGAAAACTTTCATGGTCTTTGTAAAATTCTTTCTTCAGCTTCAGATGTTAAGGAAAAAAGACCTGATCTTTTTAAATGACTGTAGAATGCTTAGTAGATGAAATGTCTCAGCACTCCTACTAGTTGTATGATATTATGGATCATGTCGATTTCTGTAACTTTGACTCTGCCTTTTGACTCATATTAAAGGAAACTCCTTTTTTAAATTAAAATTAAGTGAAAAATTGAGATTAAAACCACATAAACTTTAATGTATTGCTGATTAGCGAATTACAAGCAACAGCAAAAGGAAAGAAGAAGCTCTGATGCCACACTCTATTACTTGCTTCACTTAGAGTTCCTAGACATCATAGCAAAAGTTTCTGCTTATATAATGAGGCTGTGCATGCGAGGGCAAAAGCCCCATGAGTTTGAATGGATCGTATTACTTGTTATGAGTCTTTCCTTTTCTAGGTACTACATATCTACCAGCAGCATAAAAGTACCTACTTTGTCAAAATTAAAGCAGATTGGGTTAAAAAAACCCAATCAGTTTAAAACAAACAAACAAACAAACAAACAAACAAACGCCACGCATAGAAATCAGTTGATAATCTGATTTTTGAGACATATGTAGAAGTTGCAAAGATGCCTTGAAATCCTTTAAGGCATCTTTGAAAGGTCAGAGCTGGAGTGTTCATTGTGCTAGTATTGTAGCTATTTCTCTTCTTGTGTATTTATTTTCTACCACCATTTTCCTATAAATGATTTGCAAACCTTCATAAATAATTCCTTCATCTTATTTTGACCTGCCTGTGAGTCAAATTTGGGAGCAGATGCAGAATGGAGGAGGAGGTTGGTTTCATTCATCTTGGTTCAAGAAAGTAGAAACCCTTATGAAACAATAACACTTCAGAGGCTTAAAATCTATTTTTCACATTCTGTAATATTTTATTGATGTTTCAATCTCACTGAAAATTTGCTATAGGCTTTTGAAACAATACATCTTCCACTAGCTGTGAGAATGGCCCTTGCCTCATGTTTACAATATAGATTCAAAACTGCTTTTTATTTATCTTGTTTCACATGGGTATGGGTCAAAAATAACCACAGTGCTTCATAGATCAAGTTTGGACAGATGCCCGAATGCCTGCAGAGCCATTTTCTCATGGTAAGGACCAGGTGAAGAGTGGTTCCTTGTCTAGATCAAAAAGCCTCACATTCACTGACATTCACTGCTTGAATGACATGCTCAGTATAAGATAATAGAAATGACACTTGGAATCTAAGAACAACCAACCAGTACAGAAATATATTCATTTCTGCAAAAAATGGAAATGACTAATAACATTTCCTAAGTTGTGAAAAGAGCAAAGATTTTTTTGGCATTTGAAATACTCCCTTTTTTTTTTTTTCCCCCAAAGAAAACTAGCAGAAAACGAAACTTTCTGGAATCCTGATACCAAGGATTTGTTGAGGATATAGAGATTTAATGGCAAATCCAACTGAAAGTATTCAAATACGCACTTAAAAGAAAGTAACAGGCTTGTGTCTGCAAAACACATCAATTTTTCTCATTTTTCATTTTAAAAGCTCTGTCATTGAGTTTGTAGTTTTTATTTTAATTTACCCAAATACAATCACAGCAATAGGAAAGGAAGCACTGCAGTATTCATCAGTAGTAGCTGATTATCAGTAAAGGTAACCAGCTGCAGTTGTTATTTATGCAATAAGTTGCATAAAACAGTACCTTATACCTAAGTATTTACTGCTTCTGTGAGGGGTGAAAATACAGTCTGTCCTTGGATTGGTGACTTACACGTACAAATAATGGACAAAGCAGCTGAGCATTTAGAAATGGTGGTGTAATACTGCATAAAAGAAATTTAAATGTTACATTGATTAATCTGATCTTTCTTCAGTGCTGCCTTCACCAAGGGATTTCTTAGGAACTGCTTTGTCTTAACTTGGCTTCAAAGGCCAGCCAAGACTCTGTACAAAGAAGATATGTCATGATTAAGCTTTGCCATGTTAGAGGTGCAAAGCCAGGTTAAACACCTCTCCAGTCCACCCTCTCTTCTACATTCTCATGACTTGTGCACAGAACTGAGGAGCAAGTTGAGAGGAGCCTGCCTGAGGTGCAAGACAGCCTCAGATACTTTGAAGATACAGAAATCAAAGGAATGAGGCAAGATAGCTGACTCAGTAGAAGAGCATGCAAAAGCTATGGGATCACCTTCCCAGTGATGGCACATCTGATAATTTGAAGTCATACATCTGTTAGTCTTGTGTGCCTTACTTCCCTGCAGCTCTCTGAGCTCCCAACAACCTCCTCAAACCACAGGTTTGGTGTGAGGACCCACTATTGCAGGGGTGACCCTCTGTTTCACTCTTGCACTGATGTGTCCCCTCTCCTCCTCTGTGATTCTCTGTGCCAGATGAAGCTGATCAGCTCAGCACCAGACCCACAGACTACCTATCCTGTAGTGTCTGAGTGGACTGCAGGACTCACATAGGTTCTTTATGCGTCCCCTAAGAAGCAGGACAAAACAGTAACCTTGTCCAATCACCCATTTATGACTTAGCACGATCCCTGTGTACTCTGTAGCTCCTATTTCACCATGGGATGTAGCTTCTTCAGCAAAGAATCTGGCAGGTCAAAAGCATGTTGGACAAGATGGGGCTGCAGAGTGCACCAGCCAACATGAAGCATTTAGGATGCCCACAAGTATTTCGGCACCAGCTGCATATATTCCAATTATACCAGGACTGGAGAAGAATCTTGGCTCTGGCTTAAACATGCTCTCTGCCACCCGTGAGAACTGGGCCAAGATATATAATGGGCAACATTCCTTTAAGCTTGAATGAGCAGGGCTTTATTGTTACTAAAAAGGGTAAAGATCCAAATACTTATTTTACTTAGATCCGGCAGCTGACACTGGAGGTGATAACAGCAGCTCCTGGATGTGCCACACTAAGTAAGCAGGAAGAAGTCTGTCCATTTGCTTGATTCCCACCTCAGTTCTCCTACCCCCCTCAATTAGGATTGAACTACATTTTGCATCTGCCTCTGTGCTCCTAGTACCCACTCTGCTAATGAGCCCCTCCCAGGACCTTTCCTAGGAAATAGAAAAGCCAAAGGACAGAGCTGAGCATTTCTGCTATTCACAATAACAAGATCTTACAAACTGATTGTATCAAGGCATTTGTCCTGTTGTTCAAAGAAGGCCTCATCCAGACAGTTACTAATTTTTCATTAAATGTCAATATCCTAGTTCTTACCTGACCTGCTAGGTAAATCTGTTTAATAAACAACATCTATTGCTTGGGATTTTTCAAGACCACAGTCTCAAATATTCCTGCTGCAGTCTGCTAAATTTTAGATGACTGAGAGTTTTAACTTCTTTCCCGTGTGAACAAGGGGAAAGTAATGAGTAAATGTGAACCTTGTGTTCTGGAATTATACAAGGTATTGGAAGGGGCCCCAAAAGAGTGTAAAACTTACTTGACTTTCCACCTGATTAACAGTGTAGAAAATCTTCATTAATTTACAAGTTGTAATGTTCTTCAATCTAGCTTGAATCAAAATTAGAAAATTTTCACACAATTTTTCACTTGAGTCAAAATGAAATTTGTATATTTGCTTCACATTGGCATAAAATCACTTAAAATTTTGAAGCAGAAACAAGTTGGGTTTGGAATAGTAGGACATTATTTATTCTATGTCAAAACCACAAAACCGATCTCTGTGGGAAAGCTGACAGAAGAAAGGATGTTTACCTGAGCTTTGTCTCTCCTATATTTGCCAAACTCAGAAGACTCCTATGAAGGCAAGGCTTGGCCTTGAGTTGTAAGAATGCTGAGTGCAGTAAACTCACACCACCTCATGGGAATGAGATCAATTCACCTCATTTAAGGAAAGTGTCTGAGATTACACAGGCATGAAATAAAAATATGTTAATCAAAGCTACATGAGAAGAGGAAGAAAGATAGAAAAGAAATAGAAGGTGACAAGCTGAATGGGGAAAAGAAGATGAGAATCTACAGCCAAGAAATGAACCTGAAATAGCAAAAACTAAAAAAGAAAACTTTAAAAAAATCTTCAAGATGCTTCTGTTTTTGTGGTTAAATACACATCCTGTTTCAGATTGGAATATATACTCTTAGAGTTCTCATTGCCACTTGTCAGGTACATAAAATATGCAGTGCCCTTGTCCACCCTAATGACCTGGACTGGAATTAATTTCACAGCTATCACTCTTTCAGTAACCCCCACAGAATCCTCCGGCTTCTCACTTGCACACACAAAGGCCATGGCAGAAGCCAAAACCATGAGATGTCTGAGCTAAATTTACCATTACATCCACATTTCAGAGATTTCTGCCAAAGCCAAACTGCCTTTGTTTCATGGGTATGAAGGAGCTGCCCTCTGCTAGATGGTGGTAGCTGAGGAGGAGGCTTTCTTCCTTACTCAGAAATGCAAACTATTTCTCTCTCACTCAGTGCAGTGGAGCTCCTTAATCACAGTGTCTGTGTGTGTCCCTCTCTGCCTGTTGCAGACAGCTGGTCCGAGTGGTCCGAGTGGTCTGACTGCGACTCGTCTGGCTTCCAGACCCGCACTCGGCAGTGCATCATTTTGTTTCCTGTGGGCAGCCAGTGCACGGGCAACACCACAGAGAGCCGAGCCTGTGCTCTGGACTCCAACTTTATACCAGGTGAGATCAGCCAGCTCCTTGCAGGGTTAGTGAAATCTCTCAAGGTTTCAGGACTGAGGCATAGCACTGTTTCAGACTGCACTGTGCAGATCCATGAGCTGAAGCAGAACTGGCCTTTGGTCAGCACAAGGATGTTGGTCTACTGTGTAGAGACAATGTTGTTAGATCTGGTGTCTCCATAAAAATCTGTCCTGTGGCATCCAGTGCTGTGTCCCTACTGTCACTGCCTGGGACATTGGTTAGTCACTGTCACAGCCTTCTGCAGGTCTCTCCCATTCTACTTGGTAGCAGGGGATGAGTACATACAGCAAGCAGAAATAGTTTGCTTTTTATTTTAAGTGTTTTTGAGACTAAGATTATTAAAGAACCATTGCTGTAGGTTTTGTGGTTTGCATGTACGAAATGAGTGCTGTGGTTGTTAATCTGGAAATTATTTCAGAGTCCCTTACATTAATAACTGCTCAGAAAGGCAAATACTATTAGCTTTGCCTCAGTCCTTATCTCCCATGACTGCTAAGTACCTGATGGATAGTCACGTTGTGCATTATTCTATAGTGTTCGTTAAAACTCATGACTGTACTTTTGTTTTTAAATCACAGGAGTCATTTAAATCCGCACAACAGTATGGGTGGTCACAATGCACTGCTGTTAACAGTGACTTTCTCCCTATGTACATTAAAAAAAGCTAGGGGTTTTTTCACAGCCAGAAAAATTTACATTTTAATGTATCATTTGAAATGTAGCTGTGTTTATTCAATGCAGCAACCTTTTCTTTGTGTGACTATGCAGTAAACTATAGTGCAATGTAACAAAGATATCAGCAAAGTTAAACTCTGTTTTTATGGATGGGACGTTATGCTTTAACTCCCAAATAGTATTTTCCTCTAAAACCAATGTGAAAAATGTCAGTATGAAAGCAAAACCCCCCACATTGTATTTTCCCATTTCTAAGGCTTTTGAAGCTCTATTGGTATTCATGTTCTGTGACTCTGCAGCTTAATCCAACATAAATTCTACATCTTGTTTTGGAAGGTAGGCATTTTTTAGAATCTGAAACAAGCCACCACATCTCATACCCTTCTGGTTTGTTTGCTGCTCCTCCTCACATTACCAGTAACACAGCAGATAAGGTCATGCCCATTACTCCCACCGTAGGGAATGGAGCTTGCTTTTTTTGGTTCACTTGGCTCACTTTTGTTCATCCAGGTCCTCTAACTTAGGGGTTTCCACCCTAGCTCTTGGCTGAAAAGACTAATCCATGCAGAAGCGGCAACCTTCCTCTGTTGTAAGAACTGGACACATAGTACTAGCCCATTTCTGTATCTTTTCCCTCTCTTCATTTGTTGCTTGGAAAGACGTTATCAAAGAACTTAAAATTCTGCTTTATTGAAATCCAGGTATACTGTGTCACCTACCCCACTTGTATACAGGTGATCCTCGACCCTTTCAGAGAGGTTCAAGAGACTGATTTGTAAGGCAGAACTTCCCTTCATAGAAACTATGGTCTGGGAGTAAGGAGTGGAAAAGCTCAATTACCCACAGATTTTACTCTGTATTTTCAAAGTAAAAATGGTAAGGATACAGGCTGGAATTACATTTTATTAGTTTACAACTGAGACCTGTGAAATTGGCTGTCATCTTTTTTGAAGATGTATGAATTCCCACTTTTCGCATTAGTGCTAGATGC
>VYZR01128260.1:0-10135 GCA_013400675.1 Oxylabes madagascariensis
GGCATCAAATCAGGGCTACAGATGAGCAACACGCAGCTCTTGGGAGGGATGTGTTTGTCACCTGAGGTGTGCAGGCACCCCACGCTCTCCGTGCTGGAATGCCAGGATTGGCCCATCTGCCTTCCCCAGGGAGTCAATGTGCTTGGCAGGGCTGGCGTGCAGGGGGTGCCTGGTTGGGCACACGCGCGTGGGGCCGTGTGGGGGGTGTGCCACCCTGTCCTCTGCACGCGTTTGCCAGCGTGTGAAGTGTGCACACATTCCCTGCCTCCAACTACGGGGACTGTTAATCCTGTTTATAGCCAGCAGCAAGATGGGCAGGGAGCCGCTTAACAAGAGCTGACACATGAAAAAAATAAGGCTTTTGTCTCCATTGTACATTAAACAATTCATGAGGTTTGGGGTTGAATAAGACATTTAATGAACATTGGCCTGTTCGAGCTGCCTGCAGCTGGTCATTTCTCACCCAGGGCTGGGTGCTTTTAAAGGGAGAAGAAGGAGGCATGAGCTTTGAGTTATAAAATTTTAACAAATAAATGGCATTTCCTACTCATCTTAAAATGGAGAAATAGGGAGGAAAGCTAATAGTTGTGTTTTCAAGTGTCTGGAACAATGGCAGGTTTGTAGACACGGTGAAAGCCCAGCTAAACTGAAGTGAGGATTCTCCATGAATAGCTTTATTTATTTATCACTGAAACTATTTGTTTAGTGGTACAGGAATGGAGCCAGAAGCCCTGCTTGTTTTGCAGCAGGCACCTTATTAATTCTTTTCTTAGATCTCACAGAAGCACGCGGGGTGGAGTAATGAGAAGGGAACGATTAGGGAACAGATAAGACCTTGTGAGGTTGGCTAATTGGGAGTCAGAGGAAGAGGAGGTGGCTGAGAAGACTGGGAGACCTTTGCCAGTGGTTACAGGGATGTGTGGTGACCTGCATCCGTGTCATCTTTGTTTTGTTTTATGTAGGATCACTTCCCTTCACTCTAAATAAATATGTTTACACACTTTAAATGTTCAGAAATTGCAGTTTATGGGATCACTATTATGTTGGTGTGCTTCCACTTGATTCACTTCACCAGTTTCTATGGTGCCAACATAAGGATCAGATTTAGCTTTCACAGCTCTTCCTCTCTGTAGGGTCATGGAATATGAAGTAGTAGGAAGCTGGATTCACATCTCTCTTGGACTTAGACATTAAGCACCAGCACTGGTGCAGCTTTCCTGATGTCACTTTTTGGCTCTTGATAGGTGGCTTTTGATTGAGTGGCTCTTGGTGGGAGATGTCCTCTCCTGGTCCACTTTGCTACCTGGAACCCAGGTGGGACACCTGCCAGCGCCTCAGCAGAGAGGCCAAAGGCCAAGATGGACCTGCAGGCACTGGGTGCTCTGTGACCCCTACATCTGCATGGTCCGTCCAGATTGGAACCCAGAGCTGAGGCAGCTGCAGGGAGGGGGTGTGCTGCCACTGCCAACCAAGTACTGCAGCTGAATTTGATTTTGGGGAGTGTTTCTTTGCTGCTAGCTCAGAGCACAGCTGCTGATTTCCCGTGCTGAAGGAGGCAGCGAGGTTGCCTTTCCCTCCCTGGTGCACGCAGACCCCCTGTTCCTGTGCTGTGGCACAGGCTGGCAGCCCAAAACAGATGGTGCTGTTTTACGCTCAGCCTGCACCACTGCCCGAGGCAGACAGCAGGCACATGCACTCCCATCAGATGATACAGGAGAGGGTATCTCAACATGATGCTTTTGCCCATCCATTCAAAGTGGAGAGCAGCTCAGCCTTGGGACACCAGTCCAACTGGTTCTCAGCAGCACAATTCTGTTGGAAAAGAACAAGTTTGCTTTGAAAATCCTGTTTATAATCCCAGTCCAGCTTTCGCTATAGCAGCAGGGGGCTTTTGTTTTGGCCTGCCTGTAATTCCGAGGCATTTTGCTCCAGAACAAAGAATCCTGTTATAGCAACAACCTCTATTAGTGCATATTAATGTGCTCAGTTTGTGTAATCTATTTTACCATGTAATTTATTTTAACATTTATTTTAACGCTTTCTACCTCTACACTGAATTAATAACAAACTCATCACCTGTCAATGGGAGGAAGCTATTTAGGATATTTAACCTTATATACTCTAGAATTTAGTTCACTGTTTAGGCTGTAGCCTTTAAGCACGACAGTCTTCTTCTTTTTTTCTTGTACAGCAGCCTGAACTGCTCTGTAAACTACAGCTCTATAAATAGCCATTACTACTAATGCATCTAATACGGTATGGAAAATTGATGTGAGTTTAAAAATGTTGTGAAGGAGAAAAATGCAGCATGATATGGAATCTCTAATGGTTTTGGGATCATAGTATTGGTTTTGCATTGCAGATATCTTCCTCACTCCTGCAGGTCTTCATGTCCTTAAATCCCATGTTCCGCAAATCAGGAGGGGGACTAGCAGTGCCATGGTCTTGGTGGAGGAGCATAGTCAAATGGTACCGGCTGCCATTTTCTTTGGATGTCTCCTGACTCAAGTTGTTACTGCAGATCTGTATGAACTTGCCTTTGAGGTCTGAGCAGGTCATGTCTCAAGGTGTTGCTTTTCCTTGGCTAGCCCTGGACACCATAATTTACAGATGCAGCTGTGAAATAATCAGCTTTACAGTTGCTTCCTTTCACCAAAGAAATGCCTGCCCTCAAACACAGGGGTGAGGAAGTAGAGCAGGGGGATTACATGGGAAGATGATATGCCATGCACAAACATACATCAACAGCCTCAGGCTTTGACACCAAGTTATTGTACTAATGCCATACATGTTGGTACAGTGATTATTTGGAAAGGCGGTGTCTTTTTGAGTGGGTCAAAACTGTGGTTGTTTGTTTTCTCATCCTCTAAAACTAGAGTTATAAGCCCAGTCTGATCCTTCACTGCCATGAGATTTGTAAGCCATAAGCTTGATTTCCAGAGAGGCAGGAACTCTTTGAAGCACAGCTGTGTCGGTCAGTTGGATACCCTTAGGTCCCATCACTTGGGAGCTTGCACCTGAGAAGCTGGAGAGGGTAATCAGAGCAGAGACCCTGGCACTGTAGCTGAGCGGGGCTGAAGCTGCCTTGCTACCAGGTGGCATTTGCTCAGTCAGAACAGGACCTGCCACGTGCCTGGGCCTTGGCCATACATAAGCCGAGCCCAAGGGCACCAAGGAGACTTTGCTCAGTCATAAGTGGTGTATCAAAGACAGCACAGCTCTTCCTGTATGGGACAGTGATAGCTGTACAGGCTACAGTCTGTATTCTGGTGTCAAGACTGGCGAGAAGAGGTGGCTGAACTGGTTTTCTACTTCACCGCAGGAATCTTGGAAAAACATTTAGAATTAAGCCAGCTTCAGATGGGAGAATCACAGCACCTTCCACTGCACGTGAAAGCATCAGGCAGCCTATCGCTCCTTCCATCCTTTGGTGTATATTTTCTCTGTCTCTCTCCTTTCACCCCACCATATGTGGCACGTTGGATGTGCTGCCTCCCCCTCCTGTTTTCTGCCCCAAGGTTGTTGTGAGCTCAAGAGTGATGTCTGGTAACGCTCTTTATTGCACATAGTACAGAGAAATATGAGGATGGCAACCCTACAAGAGCAGATGGCTTCACATGCCTGGATCTGTTTCCTCAGACAAAGTAGGATACTGTGAACTGGTGTTCATTTCACTTGGTAACATCTACTTGAAATATTGGTGGGTGTTGAACCATTTGGAGAAGCAGGCAGGCTGTTACAAAGACTCACGTGGGCAGGGTAGAGTGAGGGCGTATAGGTGACGGGAATCCTGCACATTTCTGGTAGAGTGACCCTTTCCAGAGGAGAGGACAGGGTGCTGAAAGAAAGAAGTTGTAAAGAGAGAGGAATTTCTCTGTACTCCACTGCATGCAAATATGTGCCAATCTCCAGCAAGGCTGGCTAAGAGTAAAGGGACTCACTGTTTGGGAGGGGTCAGCTGTGGAGTCAGTTTGGATATCTCAGGCATGGACTGCAAAGGCTCAGTTTATCTTGTCGGAGGGTGTACACACAGTACACAGTAAATATATTCCCCAGGTAATCAGCATCCACATTCAGCAGAGACTGCAACACGGCAGTGTTTGTAGCACAAGCAGGAAGAGGCCTCTGCACCACGCATTTGCAGGGTAGTACTTGGAGGAGCAGGTGGGGGAAAGGTGAGGAGATAAAGAGACAAGCAAAGAGCAAGATTGTCTCTGTGTGAAGAGAGAGAACTCACCAGTGGGAGGAAAGAGGGGGACACTGGTGGGGGACAGAAAGGAGCAGTTAGAAGAGGGAGGAAAGGAAGATTCACAGGCCAGGGATGTTAGAGGCGGTAGCCACCAACCCCGGAAGCCCTCCCACCTCATCCCTGCATCGCCCCGTAGGACAATGCTGTCCCCTTCTGTCAGACAGCAGACTCCATCATTCCAGCTTGCTAGCCCACCTGCTCCATGTTAATGCGTTTCTGATAATTACCATTTTTCAGAACTATTTTGACTGTTAAAAAATGCTGTTTTTAAAATATAAGCTGATTAAAAGAGACTACTCATTAGCATAAGCTCCTTGCTGTTCAGCCCTCTTCCTAATTAAAAGCACTCATCTGTGGAGACCTCGATTCTCCCCTGTCCTCTGGGCTAGCTTTTTGGACATTTTTCCCTGGCAGTTTGCTTTATTTTGCCTCATCTTCCTTTTTTTTAGTTTCCTCTCCAGCAGATTTCTGGCAAGGGTGGAAGAGGATTCAGGCAGGTGGAGGCTTAGATATTTAGTACCAGATGAAAACCAGAATGAATATGCTGTTCCTTAAAGCATCATGCTCTATTTATTGCTGCTGGCTTGGGAGCAGAGCAGCAGCACGTTGGCTCCCAGGTTCTTGGAGATGCACCTCCCAGGGCAGTGATCTCCTCCGGTCTAAACAGCATTAGGCTGGTGGGCATGTTTGGATGGCAGATCTGTAATGCAAATCCAAGGGTGCTGGTGGCTGTGCAGCAGGTGTTGATTTCTCTCTCATTCAGCACTAAGCCAAGGTCCCAGCAAGGGATCAGCTGCCTCTGTGTTGTGGGGAAGGCAGCATAATGATGAGCTACAGAGGTCCCCAACACAGAGCCACATGATGGCTCTAAATGTCTGTAGCCCCAGAACTTCAGAAAATTTTAGCGCAAAGAACTGCTTTCTGTCTTCCTTAGTGTGCCCCAATGGTCTTGAATTAAATAAAGCAGCCTCCCTCATTCCTCCCCTCAGTGTTGCTCGTTTCTAAGCAGCTGCCGTGTTTAGCCCTGAAGTGGCAGCATAAATAACTGAGGCAAGAATGGTGTTTAAGCTGTCCCAAAGCAGCCTGGCACTCTAGACAGCTTGATCAGTAGGAATTCACATCTGTGGGATGGATGAGTTTCTTGCTGCTCCTCTGCAAATGTTCAGAAAGAGGGGAACTTGCTGGCATGTATGGACCCAGCCCACCAGCATGTGTGGAAGGAGGAGATTTCTCCAGACAGTGTTGTTTAGAAGTCTATTCACTGCTTTTATCTTTCCATGCTATGGAATGATGGCAGACCTTGAAATACTCCCATTTGCTTCCCTAAGAAGAATTTCTGTGGTTCACCTGTGAAATACAACAGATGACTCCCGTCAGCAAAAATCTGATTTCTTCATTTCAGGAGGTCCTTCCTCAGCTACAGTCAAGTATCACTTGGTGCCACTAAAGAGAAGGGGCTTAAACACTCTGCTTGTGAGAATGGCTTGAACATAAATTTTTGTCAAAGCAAACTCAGGACTGGCTGGCCGGGGACCTGTAACCCATCAAGGGAATACTAGAAGACAGCAGACATTTTCCTCATCCTTGTTTTCATTCTATCCTTGCTCAGGCTGGATTGGATTGGAGCTGTGACCAGGTTTGGCTCAATATCCCTTCTCCCCATGCTTTTTCAGTGTCTTATGCTTAGCCCTGCAGGAGCTGACACTGCTGTGGAGAAGTGAGACTGGCGTCTAATTTGCGTCATGCCTCAGCAGCTATAGTCTGACTGCAGGCTCTTTCTTCCTGGGGTTCCTCTAAGAGCCAAAAAAGAACAGCTGATTTGCAGATCTGGAAGGGATTGGGAATGGCTGGGAGGTTAGATACTCTGGGGTTAATGGTCATCTCTTTCGCATCAACTCTCTGCTGGTGGAAGTCCATTGATTGCAATGAAATGATGCCTGATTTACCATGACAGTCAGAAAAGCATCACTCTCCGTTTATTTATTTCCTTTGGGACTGAAAAATGAGAGCCATCTGAACTGAAGGGGAGAATGCCAGAGTCACATGAGAGACTTATTCCAGTAAAAAGAGCTGCCCTTTCACACAGACTCTTTATACTCCACACCCCACCCTTCACTCCAACATCCTCCTACCCTGCTTTCTCACTCCAAGCTGTAAATCCCCTGTTCAGTTGTACATACTGGAGGTGGATGATGTTGTCTCTTGCTCATACCACGGCACTTCAGAAATAACTTGACAGAAGTTTGTGGCATTGCAGCAGTCAGGCCCCAGGTTCAGCCAAACCATGACTGTAAAATCCCATTTAAAAGGTCAGGAGCAATGTTCTTAGCACTCACTTTTCACCCTTCTGTGTATCTCTTCTGCTTGCTTGACTGTCTTTTCAAAGCTGTCAGCCAGGCTAAGGTCTCACATGAAATTCTGAAGTAACCTGAAGTGGACAGCCTGAATAGCTGCAAAGGTCAAGACAATGCCTTGGCTCTGGTGAAGGACCAAAGTCATTCCTGGTTTCACTCAGTTGCTTCAACAACATTACACCAGGATGACTTAGGTTTAAGGTAGTGGCTCTACCTTGTGGATCAATAACCCAGCCTCACCTTTGCAAAGCCAAATGCGTGCTACTGTCCTGCTTTCATAGGCAGAGAAATTGAGGTGGAAAGTCCAGAGCCAGATGACAGTTTGCACTGAGCTCTCCAGGTTGTCAGACTTGCTCTGGTATGTTGCTTTTCACCAGCAGAACTCCTGGTGTCCTGCAAAAGTAGAATGAGTGTCATTATCTTAATTCTGTAGCTCTAAAAATCGAGCCGTGTTGAACTGGATTGGGAAGGAGTTGCCAGGGCCAGCACAATGTGTCTTCCAGAGCTGCCCTGATGCCTCCAGGAGCCAGACCCAGCAGGCATTAGACTAGGCCTGGAGTACACCCTAGCTCTGAAATCCTTTAGGAGGGTCGTGTCACCTCTCCATCCTTTTTCATCATGCAGTGGCCACACCACATTTACAACTAAGAGAACATAAAATAGGAGGGAAAACTTCCCTAGAGAAGAGCTGGTCTTGCTCTTCCCCAGTCCCAGCAGCTCTCCCTGAATGGCAACTCTAGTGTCCTTCTCAAAAGTGAGGGCAACATATCTTCCATCTCTCCCCCATGTGTGGGGCAGCTGTGGGTGCTGGTTTTTAAAAGAGCGCATTGCTGTCACAAACAGACATGCAAAACACTCTGTTCCCATCAGCCGTGGCAGAATCAGTAGTATCTTCATGGTATGTCTTGCGGGTGCAACCCTGACAACAAAGTCGATTCTCCTGCTTCAGGGTGTTCGTGGGTCTGGCTGCTCAAAATCAAGCTGCATTTCAACCTGAAGACAGCAGAGACTTTAGGGAAAACAGTCAGGACTTTGCTCTTCAGTGTTGCCACAGGATCTGACTTGGTTTTGCTGTCAAACTAGGTTTCTTTGACCTTACAGAAGCTGAGCAGGAGGTTTGGTCCTAAGGACTTGGTTCTTAGTGGGTTTGCACACCTCTGAAACTGGCCATTGTGGTGACAAAGTGCTCTGGAGGGAAAATGGGAGAATAGACAAGCAGTGCTGGTTTGAAAAGCTGCAGAGTTTTTTTGCAGATCAGGAGTTTTAAACTCAGGCCATAGGGTCTCAGTCATTTTCAGTCTTATAAGAAGTCTGCAGGAACTGCTGCTCTTTCTCATAGTAACACCATTTTCCTCCTGACCCAGGGTACTTAAATATTCTAATATTAACAATAGAATAGACAAGTATTTCTAGATAGATAGCTCATCCAGAGAAGGATATTTATTCTTTTGTATCTAGAGTCGGCAGTCCCCATGGGCATCCATGTATTAATCTTAAGGAGCTGTGATGGATGGAAAAGCAGATTACTCCCTGCAGTGAGGTAGTTTGTGTAGGGGAAACTTTGGAAGTTCCCAGCCTGAAGTGTTTGAAAAGTAATGGGTGCTACAGGATAGTTGGGTGGGTAGGTGGTAAATGCTCTTTATCACTTGGTTTGGGACAGATTGTTCATTTCTCCTTCCCTCATTTGCTAAATTCCTACATATTAGGAACAAGGAAATGAGATGGGCATAACAGTGATAAAATTCAAAGTAATTTCCAAAGATGAATTTCAATTAGACCTGAACCATTTGGGTCTGTCCGAGAAAGCTCTTCTCTCTCATCCCAGACTTAATGAAATGCTTCTGTTTCTCCTGTCTCATGCAGTTTCTCTTCCCTTGCATGCAGCAAGGCTGTCTGCTTCCTGTGCTGCCAGGGGCTTCCTTCAGCCCTTACACGGGTTACTTCTTATCCCCTCTGGTAACAGCTCCCTCTCTGGTCTGACTAGAGACGGGACTCCTGTGAGGGACAGAAAGAGTTAAGCAGTGAACAGAGAAATCATCTAAAAGCAGGGAGGGGGACTCTGGTCCTCTACAAAAAAGTGTGCTGCTAGGACTGGCTCACAGCATCAACTCTGTAAGAAGTCTGCCCCCTCTTTCAGGCATCTAGGTATTTTCCTTACTTTAGGAAGGGAATAAAACTCCAGACACAAACAAAACAAAAAGCCTGACATCAGATCTAATTAATAATAATAGAAAAGCCAATTTCACAGCCCATTACCCCTCATAGCCAGGTGGGGGGTAGGAAGGTGAGGAGGAGGAGGGACTTGAAGCAACATGGGCGGGTGTGTTTGTGGACCTTATGAAAGAGATGGGGCAGTGGTGGCTCACAGAGTTTCCCTGCCAGACGTATAGCTTTAGGCTCCATTAACCCAGAACCCAACAGAAGGTACCATAGCCGAGGGGAAAATCTTTAAAAATGCCAACAGCATCATTTTGCTTCATTAGCAGGGCTCTGGCGTGCCTCCTTCTCTCTTTGCTACCACTATGACCCCCTCCCTTCCATGCCCCCTCCTCTCCCTCTCTTTCCGTTTCGTTTAACTGAAGGCAATTCATCTCGTTTTAATTAATTTTTACTTGCAGCGTTATCACCCCAAGTATAAAGGCAAAAAGTTGTTTTTTTTAATTACAAAGCTAACGGCATTAATTACCAGTACAGTAAATGCATCAACGCATGGGAGCCAAGTGGCGTTTGGAGGCACTGAGGCAGTGAGCGTCTGTGACAGCTGCAAAGGGTTTGGTGGGATTTTTTTCTTTTTTTCTTCTGACAGCCTCACCACAGTAGAGCCTTACTTTGGGAAAAAAAACAGCCTGAGATTTTTTAAACCACAAATCAAGTCCAGCCACCCACTGGGATATGGCATCTGGAAGGGATGAAACAGAGCATCCTTAAACTATAGGGCTGGAAGGGACAGGAAAAGATCTTTGTCCCAAACCGGATACCACTAGACCTGTTTCAGTCTTGATGGATGTTTGTTACATCTCAGCATGCATAGGGAGTCTAAGTCCAATTGGTCCAGTNAAACCTAATTCAGAAACAACCTGAAGGCAAAAAGTTATGAAATTGAAACCCAAAGAACCAGCAGGGAAAATGCTTTTTAAAAAAGTCCCTTATTAGAATCACAGAAGGTAGCACCATACGCCCACATGAAAAACAAAATAAAAACCTGGAAGGTAAGAGAAACTCATGCACTTAAATACCAAGCTATGTTGGTTTATTCAAGTCAGATAAAGAATACTTTAAAAATTGGATATTCCATTCGAGTGATGCTAATAGAATGGAGCATAAAATGGAGCACTGAGATGTAAAATACAGATTAAGAAAAAATTTGAGGAACAAATAGCCAAAGATAACACAAGCAATAATAAATTCTTTACATACCAAGAGAAGGCAGCCCCAGGGAGAGTCAGTTAAAGAGGTAATCAGGATGAATAGAGGTTGCAGAAAAGACTTGGTCATTAGTAGAGGGGAGAAGAGAACCCTGAATACCCCAGCA
>VYZR01128264.1:4779-18133 GCA_013400675.1 Oxylabes madagascariensis
ATTCCATAAAGCTGCTTTTAGCATTCCTCAGAAACAGTATTCTAGGAAGTCTAGAGGTGCAGGATCCAGCCCTTTTCCTGTTCATTTTACAGTAGTATTTCCTGGCAAGGAGCCAGCATCATTAACTAATTTACTGTAGAATTTCCATGCTCTCTGACCTCCAGGTTCAAATAACCTTAAAAACAAATAGTTACCTCTTCAAACTAAGTTCTATATGAAAACAAAATATAAATATTTCACAAAGTCCTTCCTTTATCAAGTGTATACGTAAGAGAGAACTGTACATTTTACCATATGGGTCAATGTAGCAAAAATGTTAAAGATCACACAGTGGAAAAAGTCTTCGAGATCAAATTCTCTGTAGCAAATTTTCATTAATGGGTTCATGATCACCCTTTGTTCTAATTTCCTTTAAGCTGCAAGGTTTTTCTATGGATTGCAAGACAACAAATAGTGAGGAACTGCAATGATCACTTTATGGAATTACAGGAAATTCATTATCTGTTAAGTGGCTGAAAAGTTTGGAATATCTGGCGTTCTTTACATCTTTACATTTCCCTTTATGCCTAAATACCTCAAACTGAATCAATGGAGCTTTCCTAAGTTTCTCAACAATCAGAGAAAGATTTCTTTTTATTTATTTATTTAGTTTTTCCGTTAAGCAAATAATTCCTCAGTGCTGTAGTTTATCTGATTTCTGAAAGAAGTTTGCGAGTGTATCTGGCCCTGTGTGATTTCAAACTTTGGATTTATTATCACTTCCTTTGAAGTCAAACATAATACAAAATCAATACATAACCCGTAATATTCATAACCCAAGGTTGCCTCACTTCAATATACAAGTAGCTCAGTGAGATCTTCATCTAATCTCCAAAATCTTACTGGGTCACTGCACTGTTCATCCAGGTTCATTTGTTTTCCCTGGTTTTGGTGACAGAAGACTGTCTTTGGGTTGAACGGCAGCAGGGATAAACTCTTTATAAAGGTTCTTTCCTCTTCTACCCTTTGTATATAAAAGATAAAACTATAAAAGGTTGCTTGGATTAAATCTTTTCTTTCAGATTTGTGACAGCTATGAGTTAGTGTAAATATCCATCATAATAATAAATACATTCTAAGCTGGTAAATACTCTTCAGTATCAGTTACCTTCTTGAAGCTTTTCTGTCAATAAGCTTTATTGTTAGAAATTAAAAGCCAAAGTAAAGGAGACACTAGGAAAATCCCCACAATTCAAAAAATTGTATTTTGCTCAGTAATATTCCAGAAACATCAGTAAACCCGTAGCTACATCAGAAATTCTCACAGATAAAAACCTAGCAGTGAGTTCTTCACTAAAATGTTCATAGAATCAAGGGACAAACGGCCCTCACTTGGCCTCTATTCCAGGACAGCGAGTTGTTATTTTCAGAACAGGATATTGATTACATTGCCCAAAGGTGAGATAGTCCTTACTTCTTTCCTAAATCGACTGCAGAACTTCCTTATTCAAATGGGAAGCAATCTCCTCTTTTTCTCGGGGCTTGATGGAGCAAAAAGCTTTTAAAAGCATTTAAGGAATACTTAAAATGTCAGAAAAACAGACCCACAGACACAATTGCTTTCCCTTTATCTAACATTTCTATAGGATGTTTCAAGGTAATTGCCTGTGGCACTGCTGGTATCTGTAAATAAACAACTGAGGATGGAGATCTGGGCCATACAAACATAACAGAGTTCTTTGGCAGGAAAAGACACTTTCAGTTAAGCTGTAAAGGATAAATCTTGTTTGACCTTCCTTGAGTCTCTGGTGGGTAGTTCTGAGTCACTGGGAGAATGAGGCCTGGAATTTAATTTTGGCTTACAAGTGGCCTCCCACTGAGGGAGCCCTGCGAAGTGCTGAGGAAGGAACAGCCCGTGTGAGCCGGCTGGGTTTGCTTGTGGCAATCAGGATCATGAAAAAAGCAGATTAGAGGGGTGCACAAGTGCTCCAGACACTCAGGTTGGGGTCCCAAAAGAGCCTGTTCCTAAGGAGCATTCAGGCATTGGGGTTTTGCTGGAGCCATCAGGTGTGCTGGCAAGAGGAGGGGATGGAGCAGGCTGAATTCAGTTTGAAGGTTTCCAAACACAGCAGTTTCTCTGTCCATCCTCTGTCCATCCCTGGAATTCTGCTGATGCTCCGTGTAACCTCCAGCAGGTGTAGAAGAGCAAAGGAACGATGCTGACGTGGATTTAGCACTGAGGAAAAGGAGTTTATCTGCAGAAGTGAGTGTGCATTTCTCACTGGGGGGAAAAAAACTCGTGCCCACATGGCTCACAAGATGTGGGGAACTTCCTTTTGGCAGGGCATCTTTCAGGAATTACCCACCTGCTGTCATTCCTCCCCTTTATGAAACGTGCTGAAACACATATCCCAGGACAGTTTCCTATGAGTGTGGAGTTTATAACAGAGATTAATTCCTTTATTGCAAGACAGTTTTGACAGGAACAATGCTGATAATGCCTTTATTTTCTACTGGTTTTGAGGTGTGTTTTCTTACAATGTGAGATTTGATACACATATATTTGATTTGTGTTTTCTTACAGTGTGAGAATTGGCAAGGGACAATATTGGTGGAAGGTGTCTGGGAAGAGACTTTTCTATTGTATTCATTTGTCTGTAGGTTGGTTTGTCTGTAGTTGCAGCTTTGCTATTTTATTTTCCAAGATTTTTGAGGAGGAAAAAAATCCCATCTCATTAAGGAGTTATGGAATTCTCTGTGTTTTGCTTGGCAGGTTTTCACACAGCAACTTGACCCACCTAACTTCAGTCTATCTTTTACATAAATTATCCAAAGGGCTTCAGAAAGACATAAGCCATTGAAAATACACAAAGTGCTCTTTTCCCACCAAACTTCAAACATAGCAGCTGTCCTCTGGCTTTTTTTTTCTGTGGATGCAGTGACTTGACAAGTTGCAATATGAATTGTATTAATTTAATCTGTATTTTGGTTTTTAACAATTATTTCAATAGCTGTAGAAAAATATTTGAATTTACACTTTGCACATTTTTCCCCCACTAAACTGCGTAAAGAGAAAGGATGATCTTTGATTGTCCATTGTCTATTACATTGATTGTCTTTTTTTTGTAGGAAACTGAAAAATGTTTTCTGTCCACCAGTTTTGAATTTATTTAAAGGGATATTTATATTTAGCAGCAATTTATATCTAGATTTCGCAGAGAAAACAGAGATTAGGGACACTATTTTTATACATACTAGCATAAAAGTTTATGTCGTTAGTGGCCTTAATGGACATCCAAAACACAGAAGTCAGAACTGACATTTAATTCACCTGATTTCTGTGGAAACAGTGGGGTTTTCCCGAATAATTGCAGGGAAGGACTGACTTTAGTTCAAAGGTGGGTCATTCATCTGTGGGCCCATCACATGGAGTGCCAGACATTTCCAGCCAGACTACAGAAGACATGTACAGTGCAATTCACAGCAGCTAAAGCTGCTCCTGTAACAATTTCCTAAGTGCAGGGCAGGCTGCCCGTGCTGCAGCCAAGGAAAGCGCGGGGCCAGGATTTGGTTGGGAGTTCCATTCTAGTGGAATCCTTGCTGGCAGAAGGGGCTGTTTGCTTTCAGGAGGAGGTCAGCTCTCCGCCGTGGTGAGCTGTCTGCATTTCCCACAGCCTCGCTCGGAACAGGCCCTGCAGGGATATTGGTGTGGAGGATGAGGAGTATTCCAGCTGTGGGCTCGCTTGCAGAGGCAAATGGGACACAAAAAGCAGGGAGCAGCTAGAGCTGAGGTTTAATTTCTAGCACCAAAGTACAATAAGCAATTGTGTTCTGCCTCCTTCAAGTGATGAACCTGCAATTCAGTAGCTTCTGTTTGAGCAGTAATGTAACCCTTGGAGTGCATTAACAATTCTGAGGGAATTATACACTGCTAAATGCCCAGCTAGGGTTGTATCCCCCATTTTTTTTTAACTCAGTGTAAAATGGATTAATTTGATTTCACGTCATTGGTTTGGGTGCAGCAATAGAATATCCAGAAGTTCAGTAGTACTCAAAGGGTGTTGCTGCTGCTGTTTGATCTTTCCCTGAGAAACAAAGCTGGGAAGATTTGAAGAAGCAGCCCTTATAGACATCCTCAAGAACACGCTTCTGTAGCTCAAACCTAGGGCTCCAGCTTTGGTTATGATGAGATAAAAGGAAGGAATTGTTCCCTGCGAGGGTGGGCAGGCTCTGGCCCACATTCCCAGAGAAGCTGTGGCTGCCCCTGGATCCCTGGAAGTGTCCAAGGCCAGGTTGGACATTGGGGCTTGGAGCAACCTGAGATAGTGGAAGGTGTCCCTGCCCATGCACTGGTTGAGCTTAAGGTCCCTTCCAGCCCAAACCATTCTATGATTTTGTCATTGAACAGGCCTCTCTAAACCAGCAATAAGATTGTTTACCCTTCACAATTAATACATCAACAGGAGCAAATCCTTTGGAGTTGGTGCCAGCTCATGAAGCAGACCCAGGGAAGTGAGCAGAGCAGTTTGGTGCTGGTTGTGCCTTTCCCCATGGGTAACTCTTGCTGGAGTTTTTGGTTTAGTATCTCATCTTTCATAAACCTGGCAGCTTTTTCACTCTGTAGTGGTTCAACCTCAGCTGAGAATTAATGTTTATTAATTATTCTTCTCTGATCCAGTGAGGAATTTCATCCCCTATCCTCTAGACTGACAAGCAGGATCATTAAAACCTAATTGATTGTGAATTGACCTTTGAGATCTCCCAAATGACAGCTAGTTGCCTGCACAGCTTTGGGAATATGGTTTGCCCAGGATGTTCTTTTCAACCTCATGTCTACTCCAGATGTCCCACATGGAGATAAAATTCCTTGTGGAAGCAGCAGGTCCCTCCAGGCGAGATCTTGATCCCACAAACCTGCTGATTTCAACAGAGCCATGCAGAGGCTCAGATTTATGTGGTGTTTCTCCAAGAGGTCAAGCACAAAGCAATTAAAGAACTGCACATAAGGAATGTGCAGTTTTAGGAGGTGGAAAGAAGTTTAATTACTTGAACAAGTGCAAAATTTTGTCCTAAACATCTCTTCTTGAGTAGTTTGCATCATAAACCTCTTGGGGTGCTCTCCTCACTGCCACGGATAAAGGTTTAATCTGGTGGGAATCTGGGACTTTCCTATAATATTTTTATTTGCCCCTTTCTTCTAGATTAGGAATAAACATAATAAGAAGTTTGAGGTATTGAGAAATGAAGTTTAAAAATAAAAATCAAAAGAATAGGGTTTTCCACCATCACTAAAGCTCAGAAATTTAATTTGTTCTTTTGCCTATACTGGGTCATTTATGCAGAGTTCTGTACATGTATTGGCTTTCACTGAATGAGTAGTACTGCTGATATTAGTGCAAAGCATCTGCATGGATCTTCCCAAATGCAACCTCAATTTTCAACATCAGACCATTCACACATCAAGTTTATTTTCCTTGCCATAAATGACAGCTATTCTCTGACATCACCAACAAAATGAAAGAAAATTATTTGCAAGATAAGGTATTTAAAATAAAGATTTCTTGACCAATTTATTGCACTTTGAGAGAGGCTGGTACATTTTCATTATTATTGTTTAGGGGAATGGTATTAGTTTTTAATCAAAATCTTGGATTATTTTGTACTGATAAAAACCATGACTCCCTGCCCCACTTTAGAGAACACAGCAATTCTTCCAGTGAGTTGTTGTTTGTTTTTTCCTCCATCTTTAGCATTATTATAAAAAATAAATAGATTTCTAAATTATTTTTTAAGTCAACAAACCTATTTGCAGCCACTCCCCCACTGTCTCTTATTATCTACCTCCTGTTGCCTTAGGCAACCTATTTTTGTGTTCAGATTTAGCATCATAATGGATCTTATCTAACTGTTTCCTTCAGGAACTTTTATGTGGCATCTGCTGGGCTGGAATGTCCAAAATTACTTCTGCAAGGAGTGCCAACGCTTATTTCATGCCTGTAGGGAATCTGTGTCTCTCTCTTTGGGACGTTTTGGAACACAGCACCTGTGGATGCCATTTCCTGGGGTTTTGCTGTGTTCACTGGGCAGGTGAACTCTTAAATACCTTTTTCTCTGGGAGTCAACTTTTAAAATGTCTCTGCTGCAGTGTCTTACCTGATAATCCCCTGGGATCTGATCCAGCTCTGCCACCATGCAGAAACCCAAGTTTGACATAGACTTCATCAAGACACTTGGAAGAGCTGCAGGCACAAAAGAAATTTGCTGCTAACATAGTTTAAGTGGAAAATTTACGCGGCAGATGAAAATAACAGCATTATGCCATTTTTTTTTCTCATTTGGACAACATAACAGAGTATGTTTGGATCCATGGATTCAGAATTTGTATAGTATTTGTCAACATCAGACAGGCTGGAAACAAAGCAATAAATGACAGAGTGTGATATGGAAAGAAAGAGGCTTTAGCACATTTCCTAATATTAGAAAATTCAGTTCCAAATATTGAATTTAAATCAACTCTAGGCAGCTAAAGTAATATCAGCGGTAATAAATATAATGAGTCGATGTCTGCTAAAGCCATCAAGGCTGCAGCCTTAAAAACATAAGAGTGTAAAAATATTCACATTTTAGTCTTTCTTATTATATTCTGGGTGACATCATGATGTAGTGCATGGTAGCTGGATTAAGTGCTAATGGAACTTACTCCAGAAAGAGTTCAGCAATCTGCTGCTTCTTTGGTAAAGCTCACTTCAGTCTATTTTAGAGCAGTATAAAGATTTGCAGGATGAGCTTCCATCTTACAGAGAAAACAGAAAAGAAAGAGGAAGAAAAGAGGGCCACAACCTGAATTTAAAAATATATAGAAAGTGATTCCTAGTTAACACTTGGCGGAAAAGGAATAAAAGAAGAGCCATCCTACTGGAAAATGCTTTAAAAGATTCTATGAATCTTCTACATTTTTAGGCCCATGCTTAAGCAAGATGATTTTTGTTTGTTTGTTTCAAATCCCTTGTAAAGAATGATTTGCATCCACTGAAGTTTTCATTCATCAAAGATTACAATATGCACGCCCCATAACTTTTCATTTTCAATTGGCTCTTGTTCAAATTTCAATTCTCCATCAAAGTAAAATCCTGACAGAGAAAGAATAAACTAAGGAAAACCAGCTTCTCTTTATGCTTGGAAATTAAACACAGTTTTGGTGTTAGACAAGATGTTGCATTGCAGTTTTATTTCCTACAGAATTTCTTTCAAAAATGACTAAGTTAGGCCTCTGCCTTTACAGAGCCAGGTCCCTGCCCTTGTAGAACCACATGAATTTCTTTTATATGGATTTGAAATGCTGAATTAGTGTGGGTTCACAAAAGGATACAGACACAGGGTTTTGCATCGGTTTTGATTCACCTGGAATTTCAACAGGTTCGCAGGAAATGCAGGGTTCAAAGCAAATTTGAGTGATGCCTTCCAAATTTGGTCTGGGCGAGATCCAGACCCATAAATCCTTCATCCTTTGTGGGGATGCTTCAGAGCACTCCCGAGGTGGGACACTCAGAGCTCAGCCCAGCTCTTTGGAGAGCTCCTTTGAAGCAAGGCCAGGACTTAGGGCTGGAATTAAAGCAGAATTTTGAGGCAGATTTAGACAGAATTTGCATCCAGTTAAGAGCAATTTGCAGAATCCTAGGAGGTGATGTTGGGCCTTGCTGCTTCCTTAATTCCCAGTCTCCAGCAGGAGGAAGGAATGAAGGAGGAAGTCTTGGTGGTCTGATCCTCCCTGGTAAATGTAAATACGCTTTCTCCCAGGCATCTTTTGACTGAACTCTGTTTAGAGCAAAGGTCTTACACAGAAACTGATGAAATGGATTGCATCTGATTGTGGATTTAATAAGGGATATCAGAATATAAGATAAAATCCTGGATATAAATAATACGTTAAATTACTTTCCTTCCTTATTCCCTGTCCTTTTGACTTGTTGCTACAACATGAAAACCTCAGTATTTTCCAAAGATATCCTTTTGATTTTAGGCCACATCGTTGCCCATCTCAGAATTAACATTTTCATTGCTCGTGTATCGTGAGCTCTTTTTCTGTCACAATTAATATTTTTTTTTGTACAATTAGGGACAATTAAAAAAGGAGGGACTTTGTTCTGTGAAACTTTGGTGTGAAGTTCTGCCAGTTGTTATTGAATTACTTGAACAAATAGGTGTTCTTTTTGGACTAGACCTTCCACTGACATAAATAAGAGTATCATTTCATGTGCCATATTCTTATTCAGCAAATATCCCCTTTCCTTGCTTTAATTTCAGCACCAGCCAAGCGTGCACGTAACTTTTTTGCTGGATTTAATTTGAATTCTGCNATTAAAAAAGAGGGACTTTGTTCTGTGAAACTTTGGTGTGAAGTTCTGCCAGTTGTTATTGAATTACTTGAACAAATAGGTGTTCTTTTTGGACTAGACCTTCCACTGACATAAATAAGAGTATCATTTCATGTGCCATATTCTTATTCAGCAAATATCCCCTTTCCTTGCTTTAATTTCAGCACCAGCCAAGCGTGCACGTAACTTTTTTGCTGGATTTAATTTGAATTCTGCTCTATCCAGTGGAAGTCAAAAGGTATCCAGTCACTTTTTCCTGGACACTGATCCACGTGCATGTTTTCTGTCTCAGCCTGCTGGAGCTTTCCATCCCCAGGAAGCTCCATGGCAACTCAGTGTATGGAAACAGATGTGAGGTCACACAGAGCCTATGGAGACAATGGAAAAAATTCTTTCAATACACTCTGGCAATTGGTGCAGCTTGATATGTAAAAAGTTTTAGAAGTAATTTCGTGCAAAAGTTCACTGCAGCTAAGTAGTTATTTATAGTTTCAGTCCAGCCTTTTTAGTGTGAAAAGGTAGTGCTTGAGAGTACACCCCCATCTCTAATCTTCCCTTCTTTTTCCTCCCTCTGGGATTCTAAATTCATTTAAGAATCATCAAAGTTCATTTAAGACTCCTCTTAGAGTGGTTTGTTTAGGAAGAGTGAAGACTTGGCTCCAGCAAGTTGCCTTCACTTGAAATGAGGAAACGTTTCGGAAGCAGTTCAGTCTTATTGACTATCAAAGAGATAAGAGGCCTTAAATCACATAAAGCCCTTTTCTAAAGAAGTTGTGCACTCTGTCATCATAAAGGTACTCTGAGGGCCTCAATGCAAGATCTCTTTCTGTTCAGAATACTCAGAATGTAAAATAAGTTTTAATGTTACCACTTTTTAAGTCTGTGAATCACATGTCAGCACCTACTTTACATCCTGCGTGGTGGCCAACAAACCTCATTCCCACCTGCAGCAGGATTAATTACCTAAAATTTGATTTTTACACAAAGGGAATCTGAGTTGAAATTTAAATTTTAGTGTTAGGTGCATTCTTGTGCCCGTGTGCTAAATTGCCTGTACAGAAAAGACTAACATTTGCCTATCTGCAGTTTCAACATAAATATCAGTGATTTTATCTTTTTTCTGGGATGCTTTGATATACATGAGGCTTTTTTTACCTGAGGTTACAGGTGTGTTTACATAAAATCTCTAGCAACTTTAAAAACTTTTAAGCAAAATCAAACACCTGCGTTCTTTAAACCAAAAAATGTGCCAGTTTTATGACTGGAGCTTTGGATTTTAGACTCAGCAATGAGTTTTGTAGGTCAATAAGGAAGGAATATTTGCATCTGATTGAAATTTATTTGCAGCAAAAACACCAGAAGTTTTTTGCATGAAAGGGTGCAGCAGGCATTGTTATTGAGTCTGTAACTGTTCCTGTTAGGGACAACCAGCTCCTGTCAAAAGAGGCTTCACTGTCAATAGCTGACATACAATTGCTTCCAGTCCCTCTGAGTCCTTCCAGAGCCCCTAAACGTGGTGTTGTCTCCTCAAAGGTTTCTTTCCTCTTCACTGACCTTCCAAAATGGGGGAATTGTTGTCACATTTACTGCGGCTGTAAGCAGGAATAAAACAGTGCCGTTCTCACCTTGTTTTTGGATGAGGAATCAGGAATTGTCTTGTGGGGCACAGGGGCTTTTTCCCTCGGAGTTGTTCAGGGAGGTGGCTGCTCAAAGTCTGCACATCATCTCTAACGTCAGTGCAGAAGGGCAGGAGTGTAAGGATGTCCTTGCACTCCATCACCTCCTAATGCTGAAAAAATGTCAGAAATAAAGGAGCTCCAGTGCTGATGCGGGCTGGGTGAGGGGTCTGGGCCCTGTCCCCGGCACGGAGGGAGGCAGTGACAAAGGCGCTTCCCAGCTCTCCACTCCTGCTTCTACAAATTAGAGGTAACACTTTGAGAGCCCTCAGAAAAGTCTGGAATTAGAGGAAATTAGTGATGTGCAAGGTAAAACACCTTTCGAGGAACTGCGACTAGTACCGATGAAAGGCAATTACATAAAACCAGAACAAATAACCCTGGGGTTTTGTCCCCCTGGAGTGAGTTGGGGGACACTGATTTCGTAGAACCTGTTTTTATACCCCATCTCTAATCAGACAAACTTAAAAGCTGTAGAGACCTGGCAGAAGAGTGTCTTGGAGAGCTTCTCACGGCAAGGTTAGGCCTTCTGGAAAAGTGAGACGAGCAGGCCCTGACTCCTTGTCTTAATTTCCCCTTCACAAATAAGGATGAGCCCAGATTCAAATCCCTGTAGCAAGCGGAGTGTGAGGTAATGAAAAGGAACAGATTCTTCTGTAAAAACGTGAAGCTTCTGTAACTTTAGCTAAGCCCCAGAAACATCTGAATTAGCTGCTGGATGTTTCAGAAGTGTCCACATGTACCCAATATCGTCAGGCTCTCATGCTTGTGAATAGAGTTCCTAAAGCCTCAGCTGTTTATGCTTTCCATGAATGGCAAACAAATGTGCAGCTCTGTTGCCCTGAGATCTGAGGCCGTGCTAAGCTGCTCAAGATGTCCTGAGCCGGGAACTGTGTGGGAAAGTTGTGAAAATCCTGGGAATAGACGAAGATTCATTTCCTCACAGAACAGGCCTCCAAATACGTCAGGGAGATTCAGGATAATTCCTGTTTGGTGTTCAGAGAGGGCTTGGGAAGACACAACTGTTAGAGAGCATCATCTGCAAAGGACTGGGGGAAAACCTGGGAGAAAAAAACCCACTATGGTTATGAATACATTTTATTAAGTTTTAGCCTTTAAAGGAGTGTGGGGAGCTGAGCGTGGATTTCTCAGTCCTGGGCCCCACAGGACTGAGGGAAACACTGAAGATTTTGTACAGCAAAAAAAAAACAAAACAGAGCAGTTTTGCTTCTTCAAACTTTGAGTTGCATTCCTCCTTCTTCCTTGTTTTGGAAAGATGCTGTAGACACCCGTGTAACTAATGAAGTGCTATCTGCTACTGAAATTGCTCTTTGCTCCCACTGGCAAACTCTTTCATATTCATAACTTTGTTGATACTATTCTGGTGTCAGATGTCCAGGTTTTCATGTAAAATGTTTTGTTTCATGAATTTATGCAGGAATGCAAGAAAAAGGTTGGGATTCAATTGCTAGGAGGGTAAAGGAAATATCTCCTGAGATGAAAAAAAAGTGCTAGTGTAATTTTCATTGAGAAAAATTGTTGCTTTTTCCTGTTTAAGAATGAACCCCAAAGAGGGACTATCCCTGTGAGGGTGTTTTGGTCTTGGTTTGTTGGTGAAGTTGTTGGTTTTGCTGCGCCGTGTGCATGAAAATCCTGTTTCTTGTGATTTTCTTAGATGAAAACAGACTGTACTTGCTGTCTGTAAATCATTAGACCACCAAAAGTAGAGATTTGTCAGTTTGCAGACTCAGAACCCCCAAAAAGATGAATTTATACTAATCCTGAACTCATTTTACCAGAAAATACTTGCTAACCTATCAGCATGGACATGTTGACCCAAAATTGTCAAATGCAAATGCAGACTGGCCATAAAATGGAAAGTGAAAGCATTCTCAGCATTCTGGAGAGTTTAGCAATGGCTTTTTTTCCTTCATCAGCCTGGTACCAGAGAGCACCAAGTGACGTAATGAGGGCTTGGGGGGAAAAAAAGACAATAAAATCATTGTTGAATCTGNGATGCTTGCTCAATTCAGAGAAATGATATTTTACAACAATTTACAATTCTTTCATCTTCTGAACATGATGGATTTATTTGTGTTTAGATTGGGTTATTTTATTAATAATTCATGGCTCTGGGCAAAATTAAGATTCCTGGCAGCAAGTGTGAGAATTTTTAAATGTGTGTATGTACACAATTTTCATCTGCTCTGCTTTTCAATACATTACCTAACTATTGGAGGGATCATATTTTCCATGTTCTTGCTTTTCCATTATTTTGTTACCATCTTGCCTAATTCATTCTACCCATGCTAATTCTCCCCTGTTACTTTCCATCATCCTAATTCAATATCAATATAATTCTGATTAATGATGCCACGAATGTTGGAATTGTAAATTTATGGCACAGCTTTATGGGTGATACAGTCACACCATTTATGATTTTTTTCTCTTTTTTACCTTTTAAGTTCCCTCAAGGTATCAACACAATTCCCCTACCTAGAATTTTTAATGAATTTATAAATAAACCAACATTGTTTAGGGTGTTAAATACATTAGAATCCTAAAAATATTTTGCTTCATCTTCTTTGCATCAATGCTGTTTATTATTCCTTCTATTTATAGTCTCAAACTGCTTTTTTCTTCAAGTGTGTTTGAGTTTTGTTGATATTGAGTTAATTAAGATTGTGTCAACATGCAGCAAAATGCTTTAGGTAATTTTATTCTGTTATCCACCCTTCAATGTTTAAATAAACACCAGTTCTGTTGGTGCAGCAGGAGTTGCTCTGGAGAGAGTTAGGATGTTTTCTTTATCACTCTTCATTTTGTTTCAGTTACAACTGGAACAATGGAAATCTCTGACTTTAATCCATTTAATCCCTTTGGCTACTCCTCTGAAAGATTCTGCACTATAAAAATTGGAGAGAAAATAAGGAAAACTTACTGCATTCTGATGTTAAATTTTTCTTTTGGCTGGGTTTGTTTCAGGAAAAAACCCATGGCATGGCATTAGGCTGTAAATGCTCCCAAGAATGTTCACTCTGGTTCACAAATTCAGTATTTCAGAATGAATTCACTGCAGAATAACAGGTCAGTGGAATAAACCAACAAGACAAAATCACCTGAGACACTGAAATCTGTGCTCAGAGGTGGTGACTGAGCTGTGGCTGGGGACAAAGAGGGCTGGACATGTGAAACTTGCTGCAGCCCTGCCCTGTGCAAGCACCATTGACTTGTCTTATGTGTTAAAAATCCTAAATTTGGGAACCTAGCAGAACCCCAGAGCACAGAAATGTATTATTTCTGTGGGATCCTTGCCATAGGGAA
>VYZR01128280.1:0-21480 GCA_013400675.1 Oxylabes madagascariensis
TCCAGTACAGGCTTTGAATGAATGAAGTCATAAATGGGAGCCAGCAATAAAACTGTTGCAACTTCCAGAATGTGTTCTAACAAAAGCCTCTTGTAGGCTGAATGTTTTCTGACAGGCAGTAGAAAATGAATACACGTGTCTGCAATGACACAGAAACCCACAGCTTTAGAACAGGCCCCAGTTTTAGTGAAAATGATCTAGTAGGAAGGAGTAGGTGGAACAGAAAGCAGCTTGAAAGTAGAGAGTATTATTAATGCATCTGAATGGGAGAAGTGTTTCTTGTAAACTGGGTGTGAACCCAATTTTCTGTTCTGCATTGGAGGACAGTTAGTAATACAGAGCAGCACCCTGTCATTCTTGACAGATCAAGGCTCAGACTTTTTGATGCACGTTTGTAGTTCCTGTTCCATTTACTTTTGTACTTTACAAACAAATTAACTGAAGGCTCTGTGATACTGCAGTGATAGTCCTGCCTTATATAGCAGGCCACCTGCCAGGTCTTTTTTCATGTCACCAAGTGCACCACAAAACAGTTCGGGAACATTGATATGAAAGACCAGAATAGCAGAGGTGTCAAAAATTGTGCCTGGGGTGTATTGATCTGGCAGTGCAGTAAGAACAAGTAGGTCGGTGAAGTTGCATAAGTAAAACTGGCAGCTTCTGTGAGTATTTGATTTTGCTGTTCTTTGCTTTATTTAGACAGGCTCATTAAACATGCTCTCTTTGACATGTTTAATTATTTACTTTGCATATACCACCATCCTTAAGAAATTAATTCATTCTTTATGAGAACTGAGGTACATTACCCTAAAATGTGTTTCTGTACAAAATCTAAGAAACAAATAAGTACAGGTTGAGATATTTAAAGGAAATCCTTGAGAATGCAGAACTGTGGGGAAATAAACTGACAAATAAGGCTCTTGGTGCATGATGAAGCCACATTTTAAATATATTTTTTGATGGTAATGCCAGAGAGAGAGGCTATGTGCTTGTGTGATTTTGGCTGCAGCAGTCCTAGGAAGAGTTGTGAGTAACAATTAATTGAACTGTTTTTTCATGCCCCTGATGGTCTACTTAGAAAAGTAGATATTGGGGGGAAAAAACCCCCAGTTTTCACATGAGAGCTTTTGTTACTGTTCTGCATGTGAATGTCATGCCTCTTGGCTGGCATTTTGGTGTGTCTTCGTTTTTTGTGCTGGTTTTGTTTACCCCCTGCCTCCTTCCTCGTCTCGCAGAGATGTCCTCGTTTGTTTTCTCATGACCAAGTGCCCATGAGTGTTGAGCAGAGGGCATGTCAGCTGGCTGCCCTGCTGGAGTCCAGACGTGCACTGAGGCATCAGGTGACTACAGCCCTGCCCACATGGAGTCCTGTAGCAGTGTGGGATTCTGAGTACAGGTGAAGTCTTGGGTCAGAGAGAGAGAAAAAATCACCAAAATATGATGACCGCTGCTCTACAGTCATGTGGTTAAAACAACCATCAAGACTATTTTGTGTAGTGTCTTTATTCGAATTGCCATTTCTTAGCTGTCTCCTTGTTTGGTGAGTGACCCTTTCTGTTCCTCAAAACAAAATATAAACAACGAAGTAAAAAGCAGCCTCTAAACTTCGGAGTAAATGCTGAAAACCAGCTGGGCTCTGAATCAAGTCATCTCACAGTGGTCATTTAGCAGTCAGTCGCTCACAAATTTTACTTGCTTCTGGAAGGAAGAATATTCACATTTTCCAAGCTTAGTTCCTGGCTCTGCAGTACTACCCTTGTGTCCATCCTTCCTGTGCAGTTGTTTCCAATGGTAGAGCTGGCAGTTTGTGCAGATTGTCTTTGATTCCAGTGTACACTTCTGTTTTGTTTTGGTTTTGTGCTTCATTTTCTCTCCAGTCTGTTGTCTTTGGGCTATGGGAGCATGCCAGTTTGAACTGTGGTTTCTTTGGTTGCTCTCTGTTTTCAGTTATCTTCAGCAGTGCTTGGCAAACTGCAGAGTGCTTTTTTGGAAAGCACCATCTACAGAAGTGATATTTTTTCATAACCTACTGTTTTGAGTTAACCATCCCCAATCAAGCTGTCTTCTTGAGCTGGAGCATAAACAGTCCCAGAACTTTTGCTGGTGGACATAACTTTTGTTAACCCTACTAAAAAGAATTTTGTGACATCTAGGTCACTTCCCATTTCTGGGGCTTTTTTGGGATGCCATCTTTTTCTGATGGTTAAAATCACAGAAGCTGTTCTCCAAGAAGAAAGAGCAAACCTTTGGCTAGATTTGAAATTTTGGGGACAATTGAATAAGAAGACTACTTTAAACCTAGTGGCACCTCTTTGTTAATGGGTGCCATGCCTTAATATCTCAAGCAAGGTCCACAATGCTTGTGTGCATTTTCTTATTCAGTTAAAATGATGAACAGAAATGAAGATCTAGACTAAAATACTTCGCTCCTAGCTTTTGTAGTGCTCTCTGGCAATTTTTAAGCTCCTTCTGAGGGTGTAAAAGATGACAGCATTGCTATGCAAAGATAGAAATTATTTTTGAAATTGTCTAATTTCTGTATCGTGCAGAATTGAAAAGGAGGAGAGACTGAGAACACAAAGTAGAGGAAAGCATGAATTGGGTAGGGCAGAGAGGAAAAAGGAAACAGATGTTGGAACACTGCAAGCAATGATGGATTATGATGTGGGATTTAAGGGAAGAAAACAAAAATACTAAGAGAGAGAAGGCTTAGCAAAGTAAGACATTTTCAGAGAAGAAACTTGATCAAATGTTGATGTACAGAAAATTTTTGTATGAACAATTATATTTCCATAAATTGGAGAAACTGTGAACGCCAAGCTCTTTTGCATTTTGCTCAGTAAATTTAATCTTGAGGTTAGCCTGTTCCAAGTGGCTAGAAGTAGCTATTTTCATGGGTCATGCAGTTACATGACATTTAGTTTTCCTTTTTATAACTAAAACCATTATTTATTTTTCAAAGAAAGCCAGTTATTTGTAATGTGCATATTTTTTTCTTTCCAGACTATAATTTTTAGGAACGCACAGTTTCTTGCAGTGCTGTTTGTCTGATACTTCCAACCTTCAATTTTTTCCTATTTTTATGAAGTATTTCTTGGGAGATGAGCATAATCATCCATAGGGATAATGACAAGGGTATATTAGAAGACCAAATTTTGGGTTCCAGTTTCAGAAAGATGCAGATTCTCAGTCTGTGATTTATTCTTTGCCATTTGATAGTCAAGATCAGCAGATTATTTTATATCGATTCATTCTTTTTTGGTTCAGTGCTTCTAATTTGCTTACAGTGAATTTTAGGTTGGAAATTTGCTGTTAATCACTGGAAATACATACAAGCTAACTTCTGTCTCTTCTGTCCCCCAGGAGAGCAGACTTTTGGTTTATACAGTTAAAATGTAGAAGAGGTCTCACATGGCCTGAAAGATGATCTTAGTGCCTTGGGCCAGTAATGGAGAACAATGGGAGATACAGAAGGAGCAGAGGAAATTGATTTGGGGTCTTTGCCAGTGGTTTATTTGGTTGGATTACAGGAGATAGGACATCTGTGGAAGTAGGTAACTGCTTCCAAATGGTCCTAAATAATGTTAAACCTAATAAAGAGCAAATTAAGAATAACTACTCTGCCTCGCTAGGGAGAAAGAAAAGATACACTGGGTATTTTTCTCTTAAGTTTTCCTGTAAGAGTCTTTAAAAATTTGTTCTTGATGGTAGCCAGAAAGGCCTGGGTTGGGTTTTTGTTTTTTTTTTTAAATTTTCTTTTCTCTCTCAGAAGAGAGCACGTATGATTGTGTTGATGTTTATTTTATGTTTTAGCCTGAGACTGAGCCGTCTCGCCGCTTCTTTGTTGACCAGTGGGAGCTCTCCCTTAGCCTCCGCTCTTCCAACCGCCCTTCCTCACCCTCCTCCGACTCTCTCCGACAGGTAGCCCTCACCTGAGCGCTCCAGGTGCACTCAGCTGCCTCTGCTTGCCCAGGACACCCCACGGGACACGGCCAGGCTGGCGCTGCTTCACCTGCAGAACCTCTGCGCTCATTCGTGCGCGAACGAGGAGCCAGAGGCAGCCTGTGCCTGCCACAGCTCGGGTGTTTCAGCCATAAAGCAGTTTGAAATTTAATGTTTTTAACGTTTGGTGTCCATGAGAAGTTTGTGGTGCATCTCACACTCAAACCAGGGGGTTTTGAACACTGGCAGTCCTTCTGGCTTTGCAGTGAAGCTTTCTGGTTTTGCTTGCCGCTTTTGTTGAAGTTTTGGGCTAAACAACAGAATGTGTTTGTGCACATATGGTTAATGGAGAGTGTGAAATAAAAAGTGCTTTGGCTTTTTGAAAAATCACTGAGACTTTGAGCTAGTTACAGTTGTCCTATGTAAACAGCAGGAGCTTGATTTGACTGAAGCTGGAGCAGATTCTTTGCCTCCTTTTGAAAATGTTGCAGAACGTTGTATGTCTTGAAGACCATGGGAAGAAAGATAAAATGCTTCACTTAATAGCTATAATTAAGCCAGATGTGATATGTAGGCATAAAGAAAAACAAATCAGAAACACACAGCCCCAAATGAACAATTCAGCAAGTAAATTTCTCATACCAAACACTCCAAGGTACTGTGAGATAATATTAACATATTCATTTTTTGAGCATAGAACTTCTTACGTGCTGGTAGAAATTTAGAGATCCTGAAGGATGTGCAGTTGAAGGTTTCAAATCAAAACTTGCTCAGGGGAAACCTTGTTCAGCTAAAAGGAAATTTTTCCCCTGGAAATGCTTGATCTCTCTTCTAAGAAAACTTAAAAAGCCTCAAAGGCTCTGATCATTCAGAGGAAATGGAAAACTCTTGGGCAAATTATTATGGTTGCCAGTTAAAAATCAATGATGAAGAAAATTTTAGAAGTGAGCACCATTTTAAATGTAATGTTTGACAAGATACATGTCATTGAAAGGCAGTTCTGCCCATATGTATGTGGAACCTGGAAACACATGGAACCTGGGAAACTCAAAGACAAATCATTTGTTATTTCTTGCATATAGAAATACTGCAAGTGCTCTGCCTCTTGGAATGGAATCAGTAGGCAGGTATAAATTCTTTCTGGGTAGAAGTAAACCCGCTCCTCATTACTGCAGGGACAAAGAGCTTAAGGAATTAGGATTGTAGTGACAGCAGCAGTAATCTCTGACTGAGCACTCCATTTTCATAATCTTTTTTTCCCAAAGAAGTACCCACTCTCTGGGGAGTTTCAGTTTTTGTGATGCTTCCTGCTGTTCTCGTGTCTGAACCTGTGAAGGTTTTAAACATTCCTTAAAGGCTAATAACCACACATATTAAATTAGTTACTAGTTGTGGGAAATAACTACTGTGCTTCAAGCAAGTTCTGCTATACAAGTAAAGGGGGTTTTAAGGTACAACTCTCCTTTTGTTATCCTTGGCATTTCACACTTGCTAGAAGCTGAGTGGCTCTCTGATCCTGTATTAGCTAAGAATCCAGCTAGAAACACTCATAATGCTGCTTAGTCTGGAAAAGGGAAGTTGCTTGGCGTGCTCCTTGCTGCTCCGAGTCAAATCCGTGGCGTTTGCAGTGTGATTGAGCTAACATGGATGTAACCACCTCATTTTCTTAACCATGTAATTCTTGCCAATGGTTGTGTTTCCTGTGAAAAACACTTCCTCCGCTCCTGCAGTGATTGAACTTGGCTTGCAGACACTCATTTGGTACCATCTAAGGTAACAGCCAACTTGCCTAGGCTGCTGAAAATACTGCAGGGTTTTTGGATATCCAGAGTTATGGATTCAAGTCTGTGCCCATGATGGAGAAAAGCCAAGTCATAAAGCTGTGTTCAGGGTTGAACAAATACACGTTCCAGATGTATGCAGGTGTGGCTTTAATGCATTGGATGAAGCTCTTCCATCTTTTTCCATATAAACCTCTACATATTTTTAGCACTGAAAGAATTAATGTTTTTGAATCACTGTGAGTTCTTTAGTTAAGGGCTTCTCCTGCTCTGTGAATGCTCTGTAAATTAATTCTTTCCAGGTGCAAAGCATACAAATATACTGTTGTAAATCAGCATGTTGCGTTAGACTTGGTAACATGCATTCTAAGAGATCTTTGTTTCTGATGTCAATTTTACCTGCAACCTAAGATCTCAACCTGTATTTGGCCTCATCTTTTAGAAGTGTCTATACTCAAGTTTCCAGGCACAAATTACCCCACAGGTGAAAACGAGATCTGCTCCCTTCATCATCATAGTATTTCTGGAACACTTAAAGTCAAAATTCAAGCCTTCCTGTCCATTCCTACCGGTGATCCTGGACTGGTCATTTCTGTTGACACTGGCTTTGCTATTACTACTTGTCACTTTATATTGTCCACTGTCCTGGCATGGTTTGACCTCTCTGCACCTTTTCACCACCTAACCTCTCATCATTCTAGTTATTTTTCTTTTTAATTTGATTCTTTTTTTTTTTTTCTTTTCTCACATCACTCTTGTTTTATTCAACCCATCTGGTAGAAGTACATAAAGATGTACACAGGCGGAGTGAGCTCATTGGCTGAGCAGATAGCCAATCAGCTTCAAAGGAAAGAGCAGCCCAAAACCCTTCTAGACAAGAAGGAACTGGTAAGACGATGTGCCGGAGATGATGCGTGTTTGTGATTAGATGTCGTAGAGATCTCAAGTTTTGTGAGTGTCCAGTTGTTACACCACTGATGGAATCTGTCGTAGCTTTGTGAGAGATTTTTGTTTCCCTTTCTCCATCCACCCTCGCTCTCGTCCTCGTTTCCTTTGCCAAATGTTTTACTCTAATGCCAGCGTCCAAAGATTGTGCATAATAAATTGAGAAATCTGTTTGTAACACTTCTGCACTGCTGCTTTCTGAAGGAGACATTGGTTTTGGTAATGTAGGTCTAACAATTGCTGTTCTAATGGTTTTACCTTTCTTCAAATGCCTCCTTAAGTCATTGATTTCAGGGTCATGGTTATTAGTGCTGGTGTCCACTCATTTACCCAGAACATGTTTTACTCCTGGTAGATGTAGGCAAGGCATCCTGGGACCCTTTTTCTTGGACAACAAGGTTAGTTTTTGGTGTCCTGGCTAAAACCGTGAGTTGTGTCCGAGAACTGCAGCAGCACCCAGGTGTATCCACATAAACGAAGAGCAAACGTGACCTCGGTGTGCGATCTCGGTGAGGCCGGACACGCACCAATCCGGCCATCCCTCTTTGTGCCCAGGGCTCGCTCAAGAAGGAGTTCCCCCAGAACCTGGGAGGCAGCGACGTGTGCTACTTCTGCCGCAAGCGTGTCTACGTGATGGAGAGGCTCAGTGCCGAGGGCAAGTTCTTCCACCGCAGCTGCTTCAAGTGCGAGTACTGCGCCACCACCCTGCGCCTGTCCTCCTACGCCTACGACATCGAGGACGGTAAGGGAAAGGCCCTTCTGCTCACCTGCTCACTCTCCTGGAAGCTCTTTGTCCTTAAAAATTATTTGGTGAGTTAGGGAGGAGAGATGTTGGAGTTTAGGGCACGTAGAAAACACCAATTGAAAACAACAAAGATTTAAAATAAATAGTTTAGTTTGTCACAAGGTGAAAATTTGTAGTTTTAAGTTTTTAGTATAGAAGTAAATCAGAACAAGATAGAGAACTTTAGGTGGTGTCTCTTCTTCTTCTATTCCATCTTCTGTGACGGTGGCACAGAAACATTAGTAAAATAGATTTGGTGTAGAAATTACATATCTAAAATAAGTAGTAGTTATTAGTACAAAACTGTAAATATAGTATGTTTTAAAAGTTAATTAGGTTAGAAACCTTTAAAAATAACCCTAGATCCTCTGTCCATATTCCTATAGCTGCATTTTTTAGCATGCTAAGTCTGCTACAAACCTTAAGATAAGAAACAGAATAAACACCTTCAAAAACCAAAGCTACAAGTTCCGCTCATCTTTTAAACCCTAGTACAAAACTTTAAGAAGAAAAAACCCCTCATTAAAAGNAGAATGCAGGGAACCAAATAATAGCTGGAGGCTTTAAAAACCTTTACAGGCTGAGTTTGAGGGCTAGACCTTTTACTCTCCTCATTTCACAATATTTAAATAAAACTCCTGTGTGTTTAATATTACTTAAGAGAAAATAACAAGTTGGAAAGAAATGCCATCAGCTTGTTCCTCTTGAAGACAGCACAACTGTATGTTTATTTTAGATGTAATAAAATAGGAACGTCATAATCAGGGGCTGTGATAATAGGTCATTACAAGCTAACTTCTGTTTATATAGAAAAAATGGAACATCAAAGTTGACTAGAGGTAAGTCAATGTTAGAGAGTGCTGTTGGAGTAGTTACTGAAGATTCAGTAATGACTCATTTTCTGGATCTGATAGACTAGGGAGAAAAGAATACGATTACAAAATTTGCTGATGCCTCAATTAAAAGAATCTAGCATGCTAAGAATTAAGGGAAGCTTCAGATATACCCTACAAGTCTGAGAAACCAGACAATATGGCAGCATGTGAAACTCAGTTTATCAACAAAGTGTGCCTATTGAAAGTAATAATTTGAGATTATCCGTCACTTGTGAAAAGTGATCTCCTTGCAAGGGTAGCTATGTATTACAATCTTTGAGCAGCAGTTGACAAAAAGTCACGCTTTCTGAAGAAAATGTATGAGAAAGTGTTTCAGATAAATGTTGATTCCCATCAGCAGGTATGCATTTATTTTCTTACACAACTGTCTATCTTTAATCCAATCTCAGTGGGAAAATAAGTGCAAAATGGTGTAAAACTAGTGACAAGTAAGGTGCAAAGGATTCTATTTTGGACATAATGGTGTAGAAAACAGAATAGCTGGAAAAAAAGTGTAAATACCAGTAGTTTTTCCCACTAATTGAGGCAAAGATGAAGTAAAAATTTTAAATTAATGTCACAGGATGACACTCCGAGATATTCTACTGCAGATTGAAATTGATGGGTACACACTCTGTGTAACTAAGAAGAATCTTTTAGTATATGCTGGGTAGAAAAATGGCTGTGGAAACACCATCTGGTTTAAGGGGCAAAAAGAACTAAAATTGTGAATTCGTAATGCATTATATAGTGACTTTAGTGGACTTGCTGGGTTGTGAAGAGTTGAGGAATCTTAGAATCATCAAACCAGACTCCCAGTAAGGAATAGAAACCCCTTTATTGCTTGTCTGGAAGGTCAGCAGACTTGGCACGCAAGTTTAAAGGGGCCAGTGGTAATTTTGAAGTCAACATATAAAAGCAACATCTTTATCAGAAATCAAAGTTGGGGAAAAGCATTTTTTGAGCGCTCACAAGTATCTGACTGTCTGTTAAGCAGTAACAAACTGAGCTCCTCTGTCAGCTGTATGGGGTGAAACAGTTTTTACCACCAGATTTTTAGTGATTCCCTCTGAAAACATGCTTGTGTGTGCAGTTATGGCCAGATAGTTCCCAGTGAAGCAAACACAAAGCTTGGAGTTTCAGCAGGCTTATAGCATTCATTCTGAAATACTACATGCCTAACGTTCGTGTGTGTCTATGAAGCAGATGTGGCTAAACAGAAATCTGTGGTATCCTATCTACTGTAATGGTTGTGAAAATGTAGCTTGTATTTCATTCTGGGTTTTCTTTGAGAGGAAAGAAAACAAAGCTATACACACATTGTTGCTGTTCATCTAGCTATTTAGGCTGACAAGCATTCTGCAGCTTTCTGCACTCAGTGTCTGGTTTTAGGCTTCAAAGTCTGAGACTTTTTATGTAAGAGCTTTTCAGTTGTTGCTCATTTCAGACAATCTCAAAAAGCAGGTTTTGGTAAGAGTAAATATTAAGAAATATTTACTAAAATAAAGATTTCTAGAAAGATGTTTGTCACTTTTCCATCATAAAGCATTTTGCAAATACCAGCACAGAGAAACTAGAGGAAGAGGCAGAGGTCAGAATATGTGTCGGGAATGCATTTGCAAAGCTCTAGGAATGGGACAGCAGTGGAGAGTGCTATGGGCTGCAAATGCCAAGCAGGATCCACTGACAAAGGTACAGTGGAAGATAATTATGAGGCATCAGTTTGCTGCTTTTATTAGTACCAGTAGTATTTGCATGATGGTATTGCTAATCCTGCTTTGTCTTCCACTGCTCAGATACCAGTGAAAAACCTCTCTAGACTTCTGGGGTGTCAGTAAAACCAGCAGGCTCACAAAAGGTCTTATTTGTGAAAATGAATCATTGTCCTCTCTACAAGTAGCCACTGTGCATTTTGAGAGATGGTTCTTTGGGAGTTAACACTGTCCTCTCCCACTTTCCTCTGCTGGTTGTATTCATTCTTGCTTTTTCCAAAAGTGCTTCTGCCAGCTTTTCATGTGATGATTTCTTTGTTCCTCACACACTGCCGCATTGTTAGCATGTGATACCACACAAGCCTCACAGCTTTGCTTTGGTGTTTGATAGGATTTTAAACTAAATGGCTGTCAGGCACCCAATGGAAAGGAGGCTAGTTACAAGGGGAGAGAGCAGGGCTGCAGCTAAAACTTCAGCCAGTGTTTGCCTCTGCATACAGTGAAGAAATTAGAGAAAGCAACAGGAGTAGCAGCAGAAAATAAGTTGCAATGGGATGGACATTTCTGTTGTGCTAAATTCCTGTGTTCCTGTTGCTGACCATTTGTGTTTTATCTGCAGGTAAATTCTACTGTAAATCTCACTACTGTTACCGAGTCTCTGGTTATGCTCAGAGGAAGAGGCCAGCAGTGGGTCCTCTGTCAGGAAAGGTAACTCATTATTTTCATCTAACATGCCATGTTAATAGATTTTTAATTCTTAACATTGAGAAAGTATGTGTGATGGTTTGGGGATTTTTCAGAAAGTAGAAAAATTCAGAGTGCGTTTAATTGCTTTATATATCATGAAAGCTTGCAGTTCAACTAAATCTTATTTAAAAGCAATTCCTCTACTTAGTACTATTCTTTTCATGGTACTTATATATATTATAAAATGATGTGCTATCCTGTTCAAAACAGAATTCTGATTTCTTTGTCTCGTCAGCTGAAATACTTTCTCAGTGTATGCTGAGACTAAATGAATAATGTTACCAGTTCTGGTTTTACTTTGTTTCTCTGTGGTTTTACTTAGGATGAAACAAATTGTTTGCATTTCCTTTGAAACATAAAGTTCTACCCCACTTGCATAAGCTATGAAGATCACATGCCTTCATTTCTGAAGGTCTGCTGTGTGTTAACAGGAACCTGCATGAAAAGACAGAATATCCCCTTTCCTATACTATCGTAATAGCAGTATTTGTGCTGTAAACAGAGGATGAAGAGACACTGTGTAATACAGAAGGCCCTCAGCTTTTGTCATTATAGTCCAAGGCACCTAATTTTTCTCCTCAAGCCCCTTTTCAGTATTTTTGCATCCACTGAGCAAGCTACATGCTGGTTTCTTAAGTTCTGTTAAGCTTGCATGCTACAAACTACCCTTCTCCCTTAAATTATATTTTCCTTTGTACTAGCAGTGGTGCCTGTCCTTCTGCCTGATTCTCAGGTTTTATTAGTACAAGCTGAAGCTGTACTCCTTTCTGGAAGGATAATGGATCCATCCCAATACGTGCCATACTTCCTGCCAAAAATAAAGACTAAAAATGGTACCTGTTTTATTTCCCAGAGGAGCAGACTTGATGGATCTCACTGCTTTGACTTTTCTTGGCTATCCAGTTTGTTTTTCAGAGCTTTAATAAAGCCTTAAATTGAGAAGGCACATGCTTGTTTTCCAGACCTTGCCTTATGCGATGGTAACGGGGTGTGGGAATTGGAGACAGGAAAGAATTGCTCCCACACGCTGAGTCGTGCTGGAAAAGAAGGGCCTTTATTTACATCTTTGACATTTTATAGAATTCCAAAGGTGACAGTGGATTGGAGGGTGAAGCTGCCACCCCTCCAACACACTGTCACACTCCAACAGTCTGTCAACTCTCTCTTCTTCCACGAAAACATGAAAACAAACCATTTGTTGATACTTAAAAGTATGGGAACTCCTGGTACAGAAAAGAAAAACAATTTCTCAGAAGGCTGAACCGGGCAACAACGGGGTATCTCAATTCCTAGCTCAGCACGTTCACCACACACAGCAATTCCAATTTTAACATCAATTTACCTTCCCCCACGTTCTTCCAGGACACCAAAGGACCTCTGCAGGACGCCATGGCCAGCGATGGGAGCGGACGGGCCAACAGCATTCCCACCTCAGCAGAGAGAGCCCCAGGTAGCTCCGCTTCCTTCTTTGGCAGGGTGGTGCAGTACTCGCTCGGCCTCGTGGGCAGAGTTAGGGTGGTGAGCCAGCGCCTGCACAGCACAGTCTCCTCCATTGGGCACCACGTAGCCCAGAACCCTCTGGACTCCTTTTTCATGTGTCAGCTGCTGGCTTTTGGGGTTCCCTTCCTCTATGTCCAGTCAGAAGTTCTCGGGCAGATCCTAGGGGAATTCTGTGGGCAGCCTGCTGATCAGTAAGAATTGATGTGACCCAACTTTGGGCTGTGTAACTCGTTTGGTTTTTGCGGTGCCGTGTGAATTTTGTGTGTTACGTGGAAATCTCAATAATATATTATTTTGCACTGTGGCTTTGGGGCCTAGATGTTCTCAGTTCTTTCAAGGACGTTATTTGGAAGAATTCCAGGAAAACACAGATGCTCAGTTGAGGATCTCCTCTGAGTCAGCCTAGATGAAGAGCCTTGTAATGTATGCAGCTCAATGTCAGTGAAATTAAAAGTTTTTCTGAAGCACTGGAATAGTTCAATAGCTCAAACTGGATTTCTGTGTTTTCCTGAATTCTTGGGTGTGATTTCTCATTCTCCCAAGCTTCTCTTTATTAATCTGGTACTTGAATGGGAAAGATCCCATTATCTTTGGATTGTGTCTCCTTTGGAACTCTGGGTGTCTGACGGCTAATGGGATTGGACTCCTTAAAACCCTCGAATTTCGTGGTGCTGGCAGGTCGTGGTGCATTTCCCTCTGCCAGATCTGTGCTGCTCCTGGCCATGGCTTTGGAAATGGGGTGGTGAATGCCTGTGTCTTACTGTGACGTAGTTTTCCCTTTTAACTTGAAATTCTAATTCCTTCTAACACGAGAGAAGTGTCTGTGCACAAATGCTCGTTTGCCCAGCCCCCAAGTGCTCATTTTGTGATGTCAGAAAAAGGTAGAAATCTTAATTTCTAGTACTTGTTCCAGAAGACTATGAATAAGCTAAATCAGCTGCTTTTAGAAAGGGAACATACTTAGAGCAATACTATGAGAAAAGGATGTTTTCATAGTGCCTGTTGAGAAGACCTTAACAACACAGGAGCAGATAAAAATCATGGTGTTCTTTGACTTTGTATTATTGCACAAGTGTTTCTAAGATTGTAACTGAATGCAATCTGACAGAAATTTATTCTCAGTGTGTTGATTCTTGGAGTGTAGTTACTTGCAAGATTTCCTCTTTTGTGCGTGTGCAATTTCCATATGGCAAAAGTGAGAAAAAGGTAGGGAAGAATATTTGCAAAATGCTATGGACAGATGTGTGAACTACAGCATTTTTTGCATAACTGGATAGATTTAAAGCGGCCTTCTCCGAAAGAGAAAAAACTTTATTTTTTTGTAGCTTGGAACATATTCTTAAAGATGAATAGAAAAAATATTTATTGATGCACAGGGCAACTGATGTGAACATAAGGTGTTTTGTGGAGTGAAGCTGTAGGTGATGAGAATTGGAAGGAGATTTTAATTACATTTATCAATTAGTTTATCACAGCAACTGCTGTCAGAAAGTCTCCTATGATTTAGTCCTTCCAAAAAAAATCATGTTTAATTGCTTCCACAAAGGAACATCGAGCAGGTAGCACCTAAATGATCACTAAGTAGAGCAAACAATAGGGCATAGTTTGTGACAAACTTCTATAAATCAGATAAAAATCAGCTATAAATCAGATGTCTCCTTCTGCAGTGGTGGCACAATCCTGTAGCAGCACTGTAGTACTTCCAGAGGAGCAAGATGGAACAGACACCATTTTGTCTAATGGCAAAACCTGAAATCTAGGGCTCCTTCTGTTTGCTTTCTGCTTTTTTAAAGCAGTGTGTAACTGTAGCATAATGTTTAGAGCTTTTGGACCTTTTAAAGCTTTGCCCCTTGCAGTGCCCAAGGTGCATTAGGACAGGCTCAGCTTAGCTGGGTCACCTTTCAGGCAGGGTGTTGTGCTGCATTCTCGTGTGTGCATGGCAGAAGGGCATTCAGTGGCAGAAGAGGTGAGCAGTGCCTCTGTTGTGCTAAAGAAATACCATTAGTGGCTGAGTTTTGTTTTCTTTGTGCAGTATGATTTACTTAAATCTTGGAACTACTGACTTAGCACTGGTTAAGAAGTCAGGAGGATGCTAAATGGAATGTACTTTAAAAACAAGCCACAGTGGCATTAAAGCAGGTCAGTTAAAATAACAGTCTGTTATTTCTCTGTTAAAATAACAGTCATGTCCTATAGGTACCTACCTTCAGCTCCCCTTCTTGCTGGGTAGTTAGGTCTGAAAACCTGTGATGGGTTTTACAGTTATTTATGGTTTGAAAAAACAAACCTTTCTGAATGACCAAGCTTACCTATACAGTGGAAGAACAGGATATTATTCCTAAATAATCCAGAGGAGTCTGTAAGATTACATCTCAGTGTAACTCCTGAATTTAAATTATTTGCGTATGTGCTTTCTTGCCAGCTTTCACTGTAGACTAGACAAACACCTTGAGCAAAAACCTGTGTGAGATGAAGACAGAGGCAGAGCTCTGTTTCCTAGCCCCTACTTCATCCATCTGGTCACTGACCTAGTACAGGTCATAAATCTGAAAGTGTTTTAAGGCAAGACCATCAAATGGAATTTGGCAATAGCAGTTTCAGGCCCTGAGGTCTGAGCTAATCCTCAGTAGTGAGGTAGATCTTGGTGTAGCGTGTTAGTTGCCTCTAAAAGGATTAAGTAAAAGCAGAAAAATGTGTAACATGCTCAGGTTTGATATTTATTTGGTGGAGGTGTAAAGATAGCTTAGAGGACAAAGAGAAGGTGTACAACACTAACATCCATCATGGAATATATAAAAAGGCAGCCAGTTTTAAATTTTATACCTGAGAGTTAAATTCAGCCCTGAATTACCAAAAGTGCTTGTTTCAGGGAGCTTTATGGTGACTCCTGCAAGGTGATGATGATGATGCTGATGATGGTCACCTGCTTTTTAGTAGCTGTCATGAAATCCCAAATGGATGTAACTTGCATGGGTTTTCTCCCTACATTCATTGCCCCCTTTGCTATACCACCAAACCTTTTTTTAGCCAGCTTAATGCTTAAAATATATTCAACCACAGAATAGCCTTCAGCAGGTTTAGTCAGATAAGGTGAGATAGGGTTTGTTGTGACCATTCCTATGCTGTCACTAACCTGTTTGGCACGGATTAACTTTGCTAAAGGTGTCAGTCCCTGCCTGGGCACAGTCCTGGCTGGCATTTAGTGACTTCTGTGTGTCCCTTGCACAGTGATGGTTGCAGGGCAGGCTCTGTGATCAGCAAGTTGAGGTTTGTTCAGCTGACATCACCCTTTTTGGGAGGGGTTTGCATTTAGCCTGCCCGACTGCTGCCCCGGTGCTCACAGAGGAGGTTGTGGCCAAAGTGGCTTCTGGAACCCTTCAGTGTGGGACGTGGCAACAAGCTTTTGGGAAGTGGCAACAAGCTTTTGAGCAGTGGCTGCCGTTCTCTCTGGGAAAGGGGAGTTGGGGACAGCTCTTACTGTGCTTTTGGTCCTGCTGAACTGTGGCATGCTTGTCGTAGATTCTGTAACTTTCTCTGTACCTTGTCTGCCTGTTTTTCTCTACCTTCTGCATTTGCCTTCGTGCCAAAATGCTGCTATTGCCAAGAAAAAAAAAAGGCAAGCAAACAAAAAACTTTTGCTTTTCGACTGTCTCTCCCTTTGATAATCTGTAACTGCTGTGTCTTGGAATTTTTTTTGAATATTATTTACAGTACTTTATATGGTTTTAATGTGCTTTTAATGCAAATGCTGTTCTTCTGTTTGTTCTAAAGGTCTGTAAGAATGTTTCCAAATTTTCAGTTCCTTCTTGACAGATGGACTTGGAACAGTCTTTACCCCTATCAGCTTTATGATATGCTCCTTGGGGTGATGTTAGCCAGCAATGTTTTGTTGTCAAATATTTCCCATTTCAGGCTCATGTTTTCACAACAATGCATTTCTGTCCCTATCAGCAATAGGAAGTTCGTAAAGGAAAGACTGCCTAGAGAAACTCATACTTGTGCAGCAATAAAAGCCAAGTCGCGAGATCTTTGGCTTTAGTTGTTTGACCTGTGAAAGATTAAGAAATCAAATACAAGTGATAGTATGAAAAACTGAAAAATGCAATACAAAATAGAGGTACTAGGACTTTTGCTTTAATATCACATAAATATGGAGTGTATATGATATAGGCATGCAATCTGAAAAGTTAAAATCCTCCTATGGATGTGCCTTAAGTGTTTTCAGGGAGAAATACTCAGAGCAAAGTAGTCTACCCTTCACAGTAGACCCTTAAACAAGTAGTGTTGTATATAGCAAGTAATATCCACAAGGAAGTCCTTTTGCTGGCCTGGAGAGCTAGCAAAGAGTGGCTATTTCCTCTAAATGGCATGTCCTTAAAAGTAAATTATCTGAGCCACATTTGGAAAAGGATCTTAAGTGTCTGTACAAGTATAAGGAATATTTTTGAATGCATCCAATATTATTTGTGCACAATTCAATTTTGTGTCCGAAAAAAATACAAATATATATATTTCTATTTAGGAATAAAGCTTCTTATTCATAAACATTGCCTCTATTGTTCAGAAGCGTTGCCTCTTCACCGTTCTGCATACATTGAACATGCCTTACTTGTGGAATGATTTAGCTCAAAGCAATACCGTTTGCTGTGCAAACAAACATCTTGATGAAATCCTCTACCTGGTCACTTCTTGTCATTACTATTCACCTTTGGGTTTTTTGTTCAAATTTTGTTTTCATTTGGTCTAGTTTAAACATTAAAGTAGAGAAGATAACAACAAACAAATTCCGTGACATGACATTCTGTTTGAGGTGCCTTCATTTTAAACCACTGAACGTTTACAAATATATCCCACTCTTTTCCCTGCCAAAAATAAAAAAGAAAAAGGAAAATGTTCATATTTCAGGATGCACCACCAAATTGGGATGAAAGCTATTTCCTCCACTAGCGTGCCTGTTGTCTCTTCTGTTTGGAGGAGCTGTGGTGGTGTGTTTAGCAGGGCATGGCACAGGATACTGAACCCTTTCTTGGGGTATCCTACAGCTGCAGAGAGATCTAATGGAAGATTGACTTCTCTCTGTAACATTTACAATGCAAACTTAAGAACCAGACCCTGTATTTTTGGAAGCCGAGGACAGTGTACAGGTTGCCTGATTAGAACCAGGGTTCAGTGCCCAGTGAATCATCCCTCAATAACAGGCCAGGAATCTGTTAGGATAAGTGCTTGACTGTTCCCAGTCCATCATGTTCCTTTTCAGTGTTCTTATCAGGATTTGGGTGGCTTTGGCATAAAAAGCTAAAGGATTGGCAATTTCAAGCCCAGAAAATTTGGAAAGGAAAAGACACGATGGGAAGGTTATTTGTCCTTAAGAGCAGGACATTCATCTGACCTGATGGAGTTTCACTGAAAAAATCCTGAAAAACATTTTGAGGACTGAGAAGGATAAGTACAAAATAAGCATGTTGAGTTTGTGCTCATGGCTGGATCCTGCTAAGAACACTTTTTCTTGGGAGTTTCTGGGCTCCCAACTCCTCTCTCCCCAGCTTTCAGACCTGTAGACTTGTGCCACTGGAATATTTGTTGTTTGTATGTGTATATTCTAAAGGGTGATATGAATTTTTCTGGGCACTTTAGGAGCTTCATTGAATGTTTTTGTGTCTTAGAAAAATAGTATTAAGTTTGTGTGAAAGAGTTGGATATTTTCTTAATTGCAGAATCAAAATGTCTGGTATTTTGAAAAGTGGAATCTGAGTAATACTATTTTGAGATAGTTTCCCTCAGAGAAAAGGAGGGACTGTGCATAAAGTAAGTTCAGTGACAGATAACGTTTAAGTGAGATGATTTAGTGCTCAGAAAGGCTTCATGTCTCCGCTGTATAGTCCCTTTGAAGACTTTGATTTATGCAGTTGTTTTAACCTGTTTTTGTTTGGGGTGTGTGTGTCTCTGAATTATGTAACATGTGGTTTCCCTGTTGCTGTGAAATTGAGATATTTTTTGTTCAACTGTGTGAAATGTTCAAGGGAATAAATTCCAAACAAACTTCAGGTTTCTGAGTTTTTCTTTGCCCTCCCCCTTGTCCCTTCACTGGTTCCAGTTGAGGGATGCTGCAGGGGATACAGAATTGGGGGACAGTGGAATGATGAGACCTAGCAAGCTCAAATGCAGCAGCCATTTGGGGAGCTCCATAGCATGTGCCACTGCAAAGTACTACTTTTCAGGCTCTTTCTGTGTTGTGGTGGTTTTTTTAAATTTTGCTGTTCTGTTGTGGTTTGCTCGGAGCGCAGGGCACACGCTGCAGACAGCATGACCTGCTGAGAACCTCCTTCCTAGATTTTCTACTGCCTTGGCAAAGCTGACTTTGCATAGATGTGCTCTCAGCATTGTGGTTTCATGGAATTTGGTGTCTTTAGGAGGTTGTTTTGTGTGGCTTGCTGCAGGCCAGTGGTCTTTGTCATGATTTTTGAATAAAGCACACCCATGAGGGAGCAGGAACGCGTGGTGTGACAGGTAAGAGTCTCAACAGGCTTTGGTTCCTCTGCTTGGTGTAGATCTGCTGTGGTGGTGGGATGTTTTGGTGTGATGGAAAGACAGAAAATGAGTACATACTATGCTTTGTAGCCAAATCCTGCATCTCGTGCTCTAGCTGGACTGTTGTCTTTTCTGAGGAGAACTGCAGACAAGGAGGTGACCTGCTTTCCTCAAGACCCTTCAGAGCATGTTCTATGATGTTCTCACCATGACAAACAGACATGGATCGTAGTTCTGACTGCATTTTCCTGGTCTCAAAAATACAACAAGTTAGTCTACATTAGGGACTTGTTCTGTATTTTTTCCTCACTTGCTTCTCCTGCTTCCTACTGCACCATCCTCTGCTAAAAGCTTGTTACAGCAGATGGTTTTTGAAGGTTCAGTTGTGAACAGTATCTGGCCAGAGTAGTGACATTTAAATGGCAGGTCACAGAACTACAACCACACAGACCAGTTCTATGTGAAGTTTCCTTCTTTGGAGGGAGGGAATTGTTTTGTGCCTTTGAAATTGCCTGTAGTTTTTCATTGCTGTGCTAAGCAATGCCAGTTTTGAGGTTAAGATGGACCTTCAGTTCTGAGGAGGAGCCATGAGCAGTCAGTGTGGAACTTCATATGCTGGTGCATGAACTAGAAATGTCATTTTGATGTACCACTCCAACAGCCTCCACTGTTCTGTATCAGGAAAGCTGTTCACTCTGCAGCTACATATGTGCTCTCCAGAAATCAAATGTTTGCTTCATGAATTAAGAAGAAAAAAATAAAGGATGAAGGGAGGTGCCTTTTTAGAGATTGCTCCCATCAGAGTAGAAATCTGACTTGCTTGCTGTACCAATGTAGGAAGCTGTGTAAAATTTGGAGTTAATAAGAGTAGCAGTGGTAGGAGAGACAACCCTCACCTCAATTCTCTTTTCAGTCTACGCAGATACCTCACACTTTCTGTGCCTGTGGTTCTTCTCTAGGGTCGTGACTTCTGTAACAGGGATGAAAAAGTGTAACTTCTAAAATAATGAGTGAATAAAAATTAATACAAATTAAAACAAGGAAATTATAGTTTCACCACCTGCTTGTGATCAGCAGTGTAATTAAGATACATAGTTGGTGATGTATCTTAAAATGCAAGGCATAAGGTGAGAAAACCAAATTAAAAAAACAACCAACCAAACCAAAAACCCCAAAACAAAACAACACCCAAACTAAAAATAACATAACAAAAAGCCACAAAACCAAAACAAATAGAAATAATCTCAAGGAAAGGAGCAGGTAATCCAGAGTCAACATCAAAGCTATTTTCCCGCTTCTTTGATGTGTATTTATGAAGGAAGGTGAATTAGTTGCTGAGCTGATCCTGATGATGTAGAGTTTAGCTTGGGTTTTCCAAACAGAGCAGGGCAGATGCTCTTTAAGGATGAGATGGCACTTTGGCGCCCTGTTTAGTTGCTTACATCTTCTCTCAAAAATGTATGTTTAGTCTGACGTTTCTCATGTTTGCTGGCATCCCAGAAGGCTGTGTTTGCTTTTTAAGGAAAATTTCATAATCCTCCTTTCTGCTGTTACAGACGTTTATCTGATGGCTTGAGGATAGAAGTGTTTAAAAATAGGAATTTTTTACCCAAGAGATGTTTTGAATACTTCCAGGCTGATGTGCAAGCACATCAGAACTGATGTGTAAACTATTTTTAATCAGTAATAAGTCTTTTGGAAGCTTTCTTCCTGGAACTGCATCAGATTTTAATATAGCTATCTTCATATATAATTACAAGAATTTTCCTAGTTTTAGGAAAAAATTCCACTAAGTTGTGAAGCTCTGGATTGCTTAGAATATTCGGTTGCTTTGTAAAATTTACACAAGAGGTGGTGGTGTAAGTGTAGATAATAGAAAAGTATGCGACAGAATGAGGGAGCAGATGTTGAACCTTTTTGGAGTACATGGATCTTTTACTCGTGGCAAGTATTCCTCACTATATTTTCCTGTAACTGCCAGCCTAAGATTTCAGCCAGTTCCATTTGCAGCACCTGATATAATCTTGACATAAATGGTAGAAATTAGGTAAAGACATGCTTAGTGTCTAAATTTATTTTGAGAGCCAGTGATTATGGAAATCTGTAGGACATTGCCTCAGAAGAGATAGAGTGGTTATTAGCTCAGTACTTGAAAGAAGACAGCTGTTCACAGTTGGTGTTTTGAATCTGATCACCAATTGAACAGGAACCTGAAAACATTACATTCCACATTTTTATTATGCATGATAAAATTTCAGGTTTCTGATGGGTAGTTCTTTAATGATCAAAATATTGTCCATTATCCCATGTGGAACTGGAAGTACCGGTTTGTATAAAAAATAAGCAAAATTTGTTCTGAAAGATTCTTTGAATGAATCATAGAATGGTTTGGGTTGGAAGGGACCTTAAAGATCGTTCAGTTTCAACCCCTTGCCCTTGACAGGGACACACTTTCCACTAGACCAAGTGGCTCAAAGTCCTGTCCAGCCTGACCTTGAACACCTCCAGGGATGGGACATCCACATCTTTGGGCAATCTGTTCCAGGGCTTCATCACTCTCACAGGAAAGAATTCCTTCCTGATATCCAATCTAAACCCATTCTCTTTCAGTTTACAGCCATTCTCCATTGCCTTACCACTCCCTGCCTTTGTAAAAATTCCATCCT